>JARBWK010000013.1:39568852-39619816 GCA_030556195.1 Anolis apletophallus
GACATGGCCTCCTTGCAAAGGGAGGGAGCGAATGGCGTGCGTGCGGGCACCCTGGCCTGGCTGGCCCCCCCCTCCATCTTTCCTGGGAGGTTGTCCCTGGGGCCCTTGGCTGCTCCTTTGATGGGAAGGAGGAGGCTCTTCTTCTTGGGAGGAGAAAGAGAGGAAGAGCTTCCTGACTGTGTGTGTGTGTGAGAGAGAGAGCTATTGTTCACCAGGGGAACTCTCTGCTTTTGTGCAAATAATGACCCTTACGAGTGTGTGTGTGTTCTGAATGGGTTGCGCGGGGGGGGGGCAGTCCCGGGGAGGGTCTTTCTTGCTGGAGTCTCCCCAGGGCTGGTGAGTTGCCCATGTCAGCCAGTCTTTCCCGTGGCTTCTATCATCAAAACATGGGTGGGGAGAGTGGGTTCAGCTGCCGAAATGTGGCTTTTGCGGGCGGGAGGGAGGGAGGCCCTCCTGGTGGCCTTGGCCTTCCTGCTCTGCTGCCCGGCAGGTAAGGAGGGCCCCCGGCCCTTTCCCAGGGGGGAGGGGTGTATGCGGTAGAGGTTGGCTTAAAGGGGCGTAATTCCAAAGTATGGCCTAGGGCGCAAAAGGTGTTAATCTGGGCCTGGACACAGCGCCGTGTAACTCCATCAGTGTCTGGAGGTTGTCACCAGATGGCTTCGGGCTGGCAGGCTCAAAGTGAACCCTGCAAAAACGGAGGCTGGGCTGGGCTCCCGAGTGGTGGGGGCCATCAAATTACCGACCCTAGATGGCGAAGACGAGCCACCCTAGACGGTGAGTGAGGAAGTAGACTCTCGATTGACGATGGAAGCCCAGGTGTCCACCATCAGTAGAATGGCCTTCGTCCATCTGCGTCATATCAGATGCCTGGCCCCATACCTCCGTAGAGATGACCTGGCCACAGTGATCCAGGCCTTGGTCACCTCAAGACTGGACTATGGCAATGCTCTTTACATCGGCTTACCAGGGTCTAGCATCCCCTGCAAGGTGCCACAACATTCCAATTCTGGAAAAACTTTACTGGCTTCCGATTGAGTATCGAGTCATCTTTAAGCTGCTGGTCCTCACCTTCAAGGCACTACATGGCTCCGGCCCGTTATATCTAAAAAAATCGACTCGCTTTCTATCAACCCCAGAGACCACTTCGATCTGAAGATCATATGCTGCTTGTAGTTCCCAGTCTCTAGATCATACGATCTACAAAGACTAGACGCAGGGCCTTTTCTGCTGTGGCCCTGTCTCTTTGGAACAATCCAAGACTTACTAGCTTTTCGGAGAGCGTGCAAGACTTATCTGTTTAGGCAGGCCTTCCCACCTGGCTAATCAGTTTTATGTTTTACTTGTTTTTACTGTTTTACTGTGTCACTCATGTCTGATGTAAGCCGCTCCGAGCCTCCGGGGAGTGGCGGCCTATACATTTGAATTA
Source organism: Anolis apletophallus (assembly GCA_030556195.1). Lineage (NCBI taxonomy): Eukaryota > Metazoa > Chordata > Lepidosauria > Squamata > Anolidae > Anolis > Anolis apletophallus. Next base: position 39,570,279 of record JARBWK010000013.1, read on the forward strand.
GAATATAATAGAATACACCAGGCATGAGCAAACTTGGGCCTTTCCTCCAGGTGTTTTGGACTCCAACTCCCACACCCTTACAGCCTCAGGCCCCTTCCTTTCCCCCCTTAGCCGCTTAAGCTTATGTCGGCATTTTCTGGTATTTCCTTAATGGTGCAGTAAAATACCTCTATGCTTAATTTCTCTACTCACAGCTGTTTTTGAACTACTTAGGTCAGGGATGTTCATTACGTCGATCGCAATCGACCAGTCGATCGCGGAGGCGGAACTGGTCGATTGCAGCCAAGGCCGGATTTCTGAGGGACGATTTTGCCCCGCGCGCAGCGTGCATCTTCCTCTGGGCTGCCCGGCTCAGGCTGCCCCTGATGCCACTCCCCCGCCAGCGCCTCCATCCTCAGTGCCGACTGCTGCTGTCGCAGCAGAGCCTGAGGAGGAGGGAGGGAGAAGAAGGAGGACAGCAGAGGGAAGGAGGGGGCGGGCGCCTGGCCCGCGCATGTGCATTTGGAGCGTGGCGGCGAAGATGAGCCACGAGGGAGGACAACAAGTAGGAGGCTTTGGCAGCCATTTCCTGCCAAAGCCTAAGATCTGCGACTGCGAGGAGTTCATCTGCACAGCAGCTACAAGGTCTGTGTGCTTTCATTCTGCCTGTTTATATCTGTGGAATGATGTCAGGGTGGGAGAAGGAACTCTTGTCTGGATGCATTATTGAATGTTCCATTGGCCACATTGATCAGCATTGAATGGCCTTGCAGCTTCAAAGTCTGTCTGCTTTCATTCTGCCTGTTTATATCTGTGGAATGATAGAGGTACCTATCTATTCCTTCAGCCCTTTTTCTTCCCCTTCCCCTTTATCTCCTTTTTTCCTTCTCTAACTCTTTCTTTTATTCCTTCTTTCACTCTTTGGTTTCACCCTTCCTTCTCTCCCCCCCCCCTTCGCTACTTTTTCATCTCCTTTCTTCCCTCCCTGCTTCCTTCCTTCTTTTCACTTTTTTATTTCCTTTTCTCCTCCCTTCCTTCTTTACCTCTTTCCTTCCTTTCCATTCTCTTTCTTTCTACTTTCTCTCCTTCCTTCCTTTGGTTCCTTCCTTCCTGCCTGCCTGTCTTCCCTCTTTCCTTCTTTCCCCTCCCTCCTTCTCTCTTTCCTTCCTTCCCCTTTTCCCTCTTTCATTCCTTCCCCTTTTCCCTCCCTCCTTTCTTCGCTCCTACCTTCCTGTCTGTAAGCCCCCAAGACCATGGTAGAGTCCCTTCTAACTCTGAAGTGGCTGATAGGGGAAAGGCAAGGACCTGAGCCTGTCAGAAATGGTGATTGGTTGCCACTGTGGTGTTATTTGCATATGGGTTCTGATTGGTCCACCCCAGCATTCTAGCATTTTGAAGTTGCTGAAAGTGGGAAGGCAAGGGCCTTAGTGGCATCTTCTTTTAGGATTTAGGATTTGTAAGTTATTTTGAGGTTTTTTAAATTTTTGTTGGTCACACCTTGCGTTGTGAGACGTTTGCTGCCAAATTTGGTGTGATTCCGTTCAGTGGTTCTTTGGTTTACTTCGGCCTCATTACAGACGTTGTGTGTGTGTGTGTGTGTGTGTGTGTGTGTGTGTATCGGCATTACTTCGTGAACGAAGATTCAGGAAGGACTCATCCCATGCTTTTTACAAGTGCGTTGATGACTAAAAAGGCCAATCTGAGATAGGCAAGTTTGGTTGCACAAAGCACAGCAGAAAGTCTCCTTGGATGATGTTGTTTCCAAGTTGCAGTTCTTTCTGCGTTGCCGTGTCTCTTCGAGACCCATTCGGCATGTCTTCTCGAAAGAAGCCGCAGCATTGTGGATAGTGCGTCTCCATGCCTCCCGATGTGTGGCCAGGGTGGGCCATTGTTGGTGATCAATCTGGCTGAGCCTGAGATGTTCTTTCAGGGAGTCCTTATATCTCTTTTTGGGGGCACCTCTCTTGCGCTGACCCGCGGCGAGTTCACCATAGAGTAGTACCTTTGGGAGGCGGTGGTCCTCCATCCTAGAGACGTGCCCTGCCCAGCGCAGCTGTGTTCTCAATAGCATGGCCTCAATGCTGGTGATCCCTGCTTGCTCAAGGACAGCAACATTCGTCACATAGTCGGTCCAGTATATATTTAGGATTCTGCGAAGACAGCACTGATGAAAGCGTTCGAGAGGTGTTGTAGATAGGTGACCCATGTTTCAGACCCATAGAGGAAAATAGACAGTATGATAGCTCTGTACGATTTTGGTACTTTTTCCTCTATGGGTCTGAAACATGGGTCACCTATCGCCAACATCTACAACTTCTCGAATGGTTTCATATATATATATATAGATAGATAGATAGATAGATAGATAGATATAGATGTAGATGTGTATGTATGTATGTATATATGTATGTGTGTGTATATATATGTGTGTGTATATGTATATGTATATGTATGTGTGTGTGTATATGTGTGTGTATGTATGTGTGTGTGTGTATATATATATTATATATATATATATATATATATATATATATATATACTGTATATATGGTGTGAAGTGCTTTGACTCCTATATCGGAGAAAAGCAAGGTGAAAGGGGGAAAGAAAGAATAGATCAAGAAGGCTACAGCTTTCCATTCATTCTTTATTGAAATCTGATTCCGGAAGCATTCAGTCTTGCGTTTCTTTGCTTGCTGCAATGTGAGCTCAAGAGGCTCCTTCCTTGATACATAATAAGACATAGTAATCTGAACAGCGAGGACTATTGAACTATACATAGCATTTTATTGCTTGCCTTGACATTCAATCTTTCCTTCATAGAACCCAAGGCAATATGATTTCTGCATTGCCTGCCTTCCAAATGCAAACCCGACCCAAGTTGCTGCATCCTGTGCCTTCAGACAATGCCCCGGGTCTCCCTTCCGCACAGGACAGCGGAACATCCCCTTCCAGGCCTATAAAATTCATGTTCATCTAAAGCTGCCAAGCGCCTATTAGCTGGGAACAATTTATAGCCTCTACTGGGTGGATCTGGCAGAAATTCATAAGAAATGCCCTAAGGTATCTCATTCTTGCTAAATGCTAATATTTCGACAGCTTCCAGAATGAGGCTTTGCTTTGTGTCAATGAAAGATCATTTTGACCTTTTCCCCCCAAGTTTACATAAGCAGTGAATGGCCCTATCTGACATAATAAGCCCTGCTCACTATTCTTTACGTTTCAAGGTCTGTTCAAAAATGAAAGATTTGTGGATTTCCTGGTGGCAGGTCACATTTTCTGGAGTTTCCTCATCCCTTCACTCCTGCTGAAATAACACTCAATTTACATCTATTGAAAGGGCTCGATATATCCATTCAGTGATTTTCAACCTTTTTTGAGCCGCGGCACATTTTTTACATTTACAAAATCCTGGGGCATCAACCAAAATGACCCAAAATGACACTCGAACACAGTAACTTGGGGACTGCCTGTATGTTTTCAGGACCCCTCTTGTTTGTAACTTGGGGACTGCCTGTATGTAGGACCCCTCTTGTTCGTAACTTGGGGACTGCCTGTATGTTTTCAGGACCCCTCTTGTTCGTAACTTGGGGACTGCCTGTATGTTTTCAGGACCCCTCTTGTTTGTAACTTGGGGACTGCCTGTATGTTTTCAGGACCCCTCTTGTTCGTAACTTGGGACTGCCTGTATGTTTTCAGGACCCCTCTTGTTCATACTCTGCCTGGAGACTGCCCGTATGTTTTCAGGACCCCTCTTGTTTGTAACTTGGGGACTGCCTGTATGTTTTCAGGACCCCTCTTGTTTGTAACTTGGGGACTGCCTGTATGTTTTCAGGACCCTCTTGTTCGTAACCTGGGGACTGCCTGTATGTTTTCAGGACCCCTCTTGTTTGTAACTGCCTGGGACTGCCTTGTATGTTTTTTCAGGACCCCTCTTGTTCGTAACTTGGGGACTGCCTGTATGTTTTCAGGACCCTCTTGTTCATAACTTGGGGACTGCCTGTATGTTTTCAGGACCCCTCTTGTTCAGTAACTTGGGGACTGCCTGTATGTTTTCAGGACCCCTCTTGTTTGTAACTTGGGGACTGCCTGTATGTTTTCAGGACCCCTCTTGTTTGTAACTTGGGGACTGCCTGTATGTTTTCAGGACCCCTCTTGTTCGTAACCTGGGGACTGCCTGTATGTTTTCAGGACCCCTCTTGTTCGTAACTTGGGGCTGCCTGTATGTTTTCAGGACCCCTCTTGTTTGTAACTTGGGGACTGCCTGTATGTTTTCAGGACCCCTCTTGTTCGTAACTTGGGGACTGCCTGTATGTTTTCAGGACCCCTCTTGTTCATAACTTGGGGACTGCCTGTATGTTTTCAGGACCCTCTTGTTCGTAACTTGGGGACTGCCTGTATGTTTTCAGGACCCTCTTGTTCGTAACTTGGGGACTGCCTGTATGTTTTCAGGACCCTCTTGTTCGTAACTTGGGGACTGCCTGTATGTTTTCTGGACCCTTCTTGTCTTGTTCAGTAACCTGTATGTGGGGGGCTGCCTGTATGTTTTCAGGACCCTGTCTTGTTCATAACTTGGGGACTGCCTTCAGGACCCCTCTTGTTCATAACTTGGGGACTGCCTGTATGTTTTCAGGACCCCTCTTGTTCATAACTTGGGGACTGCCTGTATGTTTTCAGGACCCCTCTTGTTCATAACTTGGGGACTGCCTGTATGTTTTCAGGACCCCTCTTGTTCATAACTTGGGGGCTGCCTGTATGTTTTCAGGACCCCTCTTGTTCATAACTTGGGGACTGCCTGTATGTTTTCAGGACCCCTCTTGTTCATAACTTGGGGGCTGCCTGTATGTTTTCAGGACCCCTCTTGTTCATAACTTGGGGACTGCCTGTATGTTTTCAGGACCCCTCTTGTTCATAACTTGGGGGCTGCCTGTATGTTTTCAGGACCCCTCTTGTTCATAACTTGGGGGCTGCCTGTATGTTTTCAGGACCCTCTTGTTCATAACTTGGGACTGCCTGTATGTTTTCAGGACCCTCTTGTTCATAACTTGGGTACTGCCTGTATGTTTTCAGTACCCTCTTGTTCGTAACTTGGGGACTGCCTGTATGTTTTCAGGACCCCGTCTTGTTCATAACTTGGGGGCTGCCTGTATGTTTTCAGGACCCCTCTTGTTCATAACTTGTTCAGGGACTGCCTGTGTGTTTTCCGGACCCTTCTTGTTCATAACTTGGGGGCTGCCTTGGGGGGGACTGCCTGTATGTTTTCAGGACTTGTCTTGTTCATAACTTGGGGACTCATAACTTGGGGACTGCCTGTATGTTTTCAGGACCCCTCTTGTTCATAACTGGGGACTGCCTGTATGTTTTCAGGACTTGTCTTGTTCATAACTTGGGGACTGCCTGTATGTTTTCAGGACCCCTCTTGTTCATAACTTGGGGGCTGCCTGTATGTTTTCAGGACTTGTCTTGTTCATTTTCAGGACTTGTCTCGTTCGTAACTTGGGGACTGCCTGTATGTTTTCAGGACTTGTCTTGTTCGTAACTTGGGGACTGCCTGTATGTTTTCAGGACTTGTCTTGTTCGTAACTTGGGGACTGCCTGTATGTTTTCAGGACCCCTCTTGTTCATAACTTGGGGACTGCCTGTATGTTTTCAGGACCCCTCTTGTTCATAACTTGGGGACTGCCTGTATGTTTTCAGGACTTGTCTTGTTCGTAACTTGGGGACTGCCTGTATGTTTTCAGGACCCCTTCTTGTTGTATGTTTTCAGGACCCCTCTTGTTCATAACTTGGGGACTGCCTGTATGTTTTCAGGACCTTGTTCATAACTTGGGGACTGCCTGTATGTTTTCAGGACCCTCTTGTTCCTAACTTTGGGGCTGCCTGTATGTTTTCAGGACCCTTCTTGTTCATAACTTGGGGTCTGCCTGTATGTTTTCAGGACTTGGGAATCTGGGGACTGCCTGTATGTTTTCAGGACTTGTCTTGTTTGTAACTGTTGCCTGTATGTTTTCAGGACTTGTCTTGTTTGTAACTTGGGGACTGCCTGTATGTTTTCAGGACCCCTCTTGTTTGTAACTTGGGGGCTGCCTGTATGTTTTCAGGACCCCTCTTGTCATTTTCGTATGCTAGCCCAACACAGATGGATATATGTATTTTCTTTTCTTATAAATGGAAGGCCAGCTCTTGAAGCAATGATTTAGTAGAGCATTGAGGAAGCCCTCAGATGGAGACTAGTGAATACACACGTGTTTCCATTTCGTTCCTGCTCCCACACTGGGGGGCATGCAAACATGTAATCATAATCAGGGCAAGGTGATCTAAGAGCTGGTTTAATAGCCTGCGATGGATGCTTTAATTAACAGGAATTGTATGGAAAGAAAGTGAGTTGGACAAAAATAGCAAATTGCATTGTTATCATCTAAGCTGCTCGCATTCAGGGGAACTGCTTTTGATGCCCAACAGGAAGATGGGAGAGAAAGAGATGCCATTGTGTGATGCTGGAAAGCTCCATTCTTGTGACTTTTTTTCCATTTAATAAATCATTTTCTATAGTCAGAAAAGGGTGGCTTTCCCCCCACATCACATAGGGCTGACAAAAAATGAGGCAGGAGGGCCGGAAATCAAACCGGCAAGCCTTCTCCCAGCTCTCATTGTGCTTAATGAAAGCAATTTTAATACCAAGGCGGGATGGAGGGTGGAGGGATTCATTGTGATAGTCAGGCAAAAGTTCTCTGCTGTTCCTCCAACGCTTGATTTCTTTGTTCTTGCAAGCTATCAGCAGATTTTGAAGAATGACAATGCATTAACTATTTATTATAGAGGAGGGAACTTCACATGTTTTCTTTGGCAAGGTTAAGGAGAGGAAACTCAATGTCTTCAACAGTGGAAACGTGTAAGAGGTTTATCATAGGGAGGTCATACATGCCATGCTGGACTCAGGCCCGGATTAACGTTTTGTGGCGCCCTAGGCCATACTCTGTAAATGCTGCCCCCCGGGGGGGTGCTTGAGGGGGCGGGGCCCCTTGCGGGGAGTGGAGCCGGCGTGAGGGAGAAGGAGCCGGGGGAAGTCCCGCCCCTAGGGCGTCTGACATGGCTTCCCCCGCCGCCTCCTCGCTCGCACAGGCCCCCCTCCTTCCTTCACTGAAGAAGCGGCGGCCGCCCGCGCGAGCAAAGAGGCAGCGGGGGGAAGCCAGGTCAAACGCTCTAGGGGCGGCGGGACTTCCCCCCCGGGTCCTTGCGCCTCGCGCGGGCGGGCACCACTACTTCCTTCAATGAAGGAAGGAGGGGCAGAGCCGGCGCGAGGGAGAAGGAGCCGGGGGGAAGTCCCACCCCTAGGGCGTCTGACGTGGCTTCCCCCCGCTTCCTCCTCACTCGCGCCGCCCCCGCCCCTCCTTCCTTTAGTGCGCAGGCACAGAAGCAAGCACCCGAAGATCGGATTTAAGAAAAATGTTTTCATTTTTTCAATTTTGGGGGGTCCGGATCTGCCCCCCCCCCATGGCTGCCGTCCTAGGCCATGGCCTAGGGTGGCCTTATGGGTAATCCGGGCCTGGCTGGACTCTAGGGTTGGATAGGTTCATTCAGAAGAGCCTGAAAGTTGGGGGGAACTTCCGAATTTTGACTTCGGAAGCAGTTTTTAACTATGCAGGAAAGGTTGGGGGGATCCGAATTTGAACCAATTACTTTTTTTTCGAAAATATTCCATAATGTTTGGATGTCTCCCAAGGTTATTTTAATCTTCACAACCATTAAGCAATTTTGGTAAAGCCTAAAAAGTTTTAAAATCTCATGCTTTCCTTCCCCCAGCGATGCAAGGAGGGATGAAGTGGGTGTGGCTAAGCTTTTTTCCATCTGCGGCAAGCTAGATGTCTGGCCCCCTACCTTTCCAGAGACGACCTGGCCACAGTGCTCCAAGCCACGGTCATCTCGAGACTGGACTACTGTAACGCCCTTTACACTGGCCTGCCCTTGTCAGTGATCCGGAAACTTAAGCTCGTCCAGAATGCCGCTGCACGACTTCTCACTGGGACTTCAGTGAGGTGTCACATAACACCCACCCATTCAAGGTGATGGTGTTAACTTTCAAGGCCTTGCATGGTCTGGGGCCGTTGTATCTGAGGGACCGTCTCTCCCTTATCAACCCCAGAGTTCACTTCATTCTGAAGATCTGAACCTCCTTGAAGTGCCGTCCTTTAAAGCTATCCGTCTTACATCGACCCGGCGCAGAGCCTTTTCTGAAGTAGCGCCGTCAATCTGGAATACTCTTCCAAGTGATGTGCGGGCCTTGCAGGATTTACTATCTTTCCGCAAGGCCCGAAAGCCCCACCTTTTCCAGCAAGCCTTTGATTGCTAAGCTGGAAAACCTTACTTTTTAGTCTAATTTAATATGTTGTTTTACTCCTGTTGTGTTTTTATGTGATTGTGAGCTGCTCCGAGCCCTCGGGGAGTGGCGGCGTACAAGTCCAAATAATAAATAAATAAATAAATAAATAAATAATAAGCACAGCCATTGTTGTAGTTTGTGACGGCCAGGTCCTCAATGGTAGAGATTGCAAAGGCCCTGCTGTTAAACTACATTCCCCACACTGCCCGGCTGCTCATTAGCTAAAATGGCTGAAGGACCCAAAAATGCTATAGCTGCCTGTAGCAGTCATTGTCTAAATATAAAATAAACTGAATCTACAAAGGTGTCTAAAGAAGGCAGCAAAGCAATAAACAACTTTTGCAAAGCCAAGAGAACATAAACTGCTTAAAAACCAATCACTTCACTTTGGCCTGATTGCCATGAACAAGGCAATGGGGTAGCTTGCCAGCCAGACAGCCCTTTACATCAGTAAATAATAATAAAATAAAATGATTTATTGCATCTGCAAAAAGGAATAAACAGATGGATGTGTCTTGAGGGTCCCCTCCAACTCAGTAGAGAAAGCAAATGGATATCAGGAGACTTTGAATGGTGCCTTTCTGCGCAAAAGAAGGAGGTCAGTCTAGATGTCCGTTGGTGGGGTCTCTACTATTATTTCTGTTTTCCACCAATTTAACACAGTTTGTACCACACAAACAAAGTTTCTGGAGTAGAACAACTACTCTCAAAGTAAAGACCACCCAATGAAACAGGAAATAACATTTTCAAACCAGGAACAAATTTTCTTTATTATTAAAAAAATGTTTTTTATAAAAAGTTTGAAAATTCACCAAAAATCCATGGAGAAGTCAAAGCTTATGAAATTTGGTGAGCTAACAGCATTCTACCACTGTAGCAAGTTTCATCAGCATTGGTCTAAAATGAGGGAGGGCGAATCCCCTGAAGTTTCCCCAGTGCCAGTGCTGGGTTTTTTTTTCCTACTGCGCATGCTTGTCTGCCATTAACGAAGCACTTTGGAAGTTTCGGAAAGTTTAGATTTTTTTAAAAAAAAAATTGGAAGTGACTTTAGAATCAAACCACCAGCCCCCCCCCTCGCCCCCCTATGTCTGAAACAAGTTTTGAATCAAAAACAATTTTGATCAACCATGCCTACTGAACTCTAGCAGAAATGAGGATTCCCTGTTAATGTGGTTGGAGATCGCTTCCAGTTCTGTTTTTAGAATGGAGATGCAAGGCCCTGTACAGTATGTGGTTATACTGCACCTTCCAACTGTCCCTATTTGTCAGGGAGAATTCTGGGTGGCTGTAAGTTTTCCAGGCTCTATGGCCATGTTCCAGAAGCATTCTTTCCTGACGTTTCGCCCACATCTATGGCAGGCATCCTCTACGGTTGTGAGGTTTGTTGGGAAGCAAGGCAAGTGGGGTTTATACATCTGTGGAATAATGTCCAGGGTGGGAGAAAGAACTCTTGTCTATTTGAGGCCAATGTGAATGTTGCAATTGATCACCTTGATTAGCATTGAATAGTCTCACAGTTTCAAGGCTTGGCTGCTTCCTCCCTGGAGGAATCCTTTGCTGGGAGGTGATTAGCTTGCTCTCATTGTTTCTTGTCTGGAATTCTCCTGTTTTTGAGTGTTGTTCTTTATTTACTGTCCTGATTTTAGAGGTTTTTTAAAAAAAATATTGGTAGCCAGATTTTTTCCCCCTTTTCATTGTTTTGTCAACATGCTTGTGGATTTCAATGGCTTCTCTGTGTAGCCTGACGTGGTGGTTGTGAGAGTGGTCCAGCATTTCTGTGTTCTCAGATAATATGCTGTGTCCAGGTTGGTTCATCAGGTGCTCTGCTATAGCTGACTTCTCTGTTTGAAGTAGTCTATAGTGCCTTTCATATTCCTTGATTCGTGTTTGGGCAATGCTGCATTTGGTGGTCCCTATGTAGACTTGTCAGGACAGTAAATAAAGAGCAACACTAAAAAAACAGTGGAATTCTAGACAGGAAACCATCAGGGCCACCAAACAGCTCCCAACAAAGATTCCCCCAGCAGGAACCAGCCTGACTTTGAGGCTGCAATGCTATTCAATGCTAATCAAGCTTGTCAATTGCAACATTCACACTTGCCTGAAGCAGACAAAAGTTCTTTTTTCCACACTGGAGATTCTACAGATATATACAGGTCCTTCTCAAAAAATTAGCATATAGTGCTAAAGTTCATTATTTTCCATAATGTAATGATAAAAATTAAACTTTCGTATATTTTCAATTCATTGCACACCAACTGAAATATTTCAGGTCTATTTTTGTTTTAATACTGATGATTTTGGCATACATATCTCAAAAAATTAGCATATTCCATCCGACCAAATATGCTAAATTTTGAGACAGTATTTTAGGGTTTTCAGGAGCTGCCTAGAACACTGATTCTCAAAGTGGGCGGTACCACCCCCTGGTGGGCGGTGGGGCGATCCAAGGGAGCAGTGGGAGGCTCAGGGGAATTTGGGGGGTGGTGAACCCTTTTAAGGGGGCGGTGAATGATTGGCCATTTAAGAGGGGTCGAGCGGCCCTCTTCTTTGGCCTCACCCCCTTCGCTTTAACCCCCACATACAGTGCAGTGCGAAGCGCGGCCTTCCCCGGCGGAGGCAATTCATTCCAGACCCCTCCAGTATTTTCTGTTGGTCACAGGGGTTCTGTGTGCCAAGTTTGGCTCAATTCCATTGTTGGTGGAATTCAAAATGCTCTTTGATTTGTAGGTAAACCATAATCCCAGTAACTACAACTCCCAAATGAGAAGGGCTATTTTCTCAAAACATCACCAGTGTTCAAATTTGGGCGTATTGAGTATTCGTGCCAAGTTTGGTCCAGATCCATAGTTGTTTGGGTTCTCAGTTCTCTCCGGATCTAGGTGAGCTACATCTCCCCTAAATCACTGGCAATTCCTCCCAAACCCCTCCAGTATTTTCTGTTAGTCATGTGGGTTCTCTGTGCCAAGTTTGGTCCAATTCTGTAATTTATGGGGGTCTCAGTGGTCTGTGGAAGTCCACTGATCCCATCATCCATACTCCCCCAAACGTATTGTTTTTGTGATTAATCACTATGCTTTAATTATGTTCAATTTGTAACAATGAAAATACATCCTGTGTTTTAGATATTTGCATTAGAATTCGTAAGAGTAGCAAAATTATTTATGAAGTAGCAACGAAAATATGGTTGGGGGTCACCACAACATGAGGAACCTTATTTAGGGGTCACGGCATTAGAAAGGTTGAGAACCACTGCATATATATACATATATCTTTTTGTTTAATTGCTATTACATTTTTTAAAAATTAATTTCTAGGGGGGCGGTGAGTAATTTTTTGTGTGGATAGGGGGCGTTAGGCCAAAAAAGTTTGGAAACAACTGTTCTAGAACATGGCCATACAGCCCAGAAAACTCACAGCAATCCAGTGATTCCAGCCATGAAAGCCTTACAACACACTGGGCTAGGTCCAATACCATAGGTGTGTTTCATGAATCAATGGCGATTTCAATGTTGATCTCCCAGCCTTATATCCCACAGTAGAGTAGAGTGGGATAAACAATCTAGGATAGCAATACTGACCATAATTGGATCTTATGAGCTTGGTTTGTGTGTTTCACCTTCAGAAAATCCGAGGAAGCATTTCGTTTTCGGAGGTTGTGAAGCTCCAACTTCTGTCCTTTCTAATCTTTGCACTGCTGGCTTGGGTTTATAGGAACTGGGCTTGAATAATGTTAGAAGAACACATACCACCACCACCCCTGCCCCCAATTGTGTACTTTTAAAGTGTGGGAAAGAAGTGTGTAATATTGATGGCAGTGTTCCCAACCAGTGTGCCACGGCACACTAGTGTGCCGTGACAAATTGGCACTCTTCCCCCTCCTAGCAGCTCTTTCTCCCTCTTTCCCTCCCCAAAGATCCTCCCCGAGGCAAAGGAAGGACTCCGCTGAATGCCGAAACCTCCATGTCGGTGAATTTGGCAGTGAGCGAACCTGGGAGCATCGGGAGGCTGAAGCATTCACAGGTTTCCAAGAAACAAATTGAGCCTCTCCGCTTGGAAATTTGATATTTTTTTTTACTATTTTACTGGATTTTTCGAGAGTTGCCTCCCCCCCAAGGAACTGTTTATAACAGCTTCATGACATCCATCCTCACGGCAGCGTTTGACACGGTCGACCACAATCTATTGATCCACCGCCTGGCCGTGGCTGGAGTGAGGGGGACAGCCCTTAAATGGCTGACCTCCTTCCTCCACCAGCGGTCTCAGCGTGTGAGGAGGGGCGAGGTGGTCTCCGAGGGCTCCCCACTACTCTGTGGGGTCCCCAAGGGGGCCATTCTCTCCCCTCTGTTATTTAACATCTACATGCAGCCGCTTGCACAGCTGGTGCGGAGTTATGGGCTGGAGTGTCACCAGTACGCTGACGACACCCAGCTCATTCTGAGGATGGAGGGCAGGCCGGGTTCTGTCCCCGATAATTTCCAACACTGCCTCGAAGCCGTTACTGGATGGCTGCGAGCCAGTAGGTTGAGGGTGAATCCGGCGAGAAGACGGAGATCTTGTGGCTGGGTCGCCCGGGTGATGTTAATGTCCAGCTTCCGAGCCTGGACGGTGCGGTGTTATGCCCATTGCCTTCTGGAAAGAGCCTGGGGGTCCATTTGGACTCCCAGCTGACCATGGAGGCCCAGGTCTCTGCGGTCAGCAAGATCGCTTTTTTTCATCTGCGACAGGCAAGGAGGCTGGCCCCTATCTCTCCCGAACGATCTGGCCACGGTGATCCAAGCCACAGTCATCTCAAGGCTGGATTACTGCAACGCGCTCTACGTTGGCCTTCCTCTGTCGGTGACCGGAAGCTCAGGCTGAGTGCAGAACACTGCCGCCCGGCTCCTGTCTGGCACGCCAGCTGGCGCCCACATAACACCTGTTTTGCAGGATCTGCACTGGCTGCCAATTGAGCACCGGATCACCTTCAAAGTGTTGGTCCTCACCTTTAAGGCCTTACACGGCCTGGGGCCAGTGTATTTGAGGGACCGTCTCACCCCATATTGCCCTCCGAGATCACTTCGGTCTGAGGACTCCAATCTCCTGGAGATACCTTCAGCTAAACTCGCAAGGCTGACTGCTACCCGCGGAGCGTTCTCTGTCATAGCACCTACGCTGTGGAACGCCCTCCGGCCGGAACTCGGGCTATGAAGGACTTGCTCCCGTTTAGACGGGCCTGTAAAACATACCTGTTTAAGCAGGCCTTTGGTGAGTAAGTCCTGCCCATGCCCCGCCATCTATTCGTTCTTCTGAGGATGATGTGCTGTTCATTGTGTTAACTGTGTTATTAATTACTATACTGCTGTTGTTTTTAATTGTTTTTAACTGCTTATTGCCTGTATTTTACTGTGCCCTTCGGCTCCTGTAAGCCGCCGCGAGCCTCAGGGAGTCGGCGGCATAGAAGCCCGAATAATAAAATAAAAAATAAATAAATAGTTATCTGGAAGCAAGTTTCACTCAGGGTGAAATTTCACAAGGGTCTGGAGAACAAGCCCTATGAGGAGCGGCTTGAAGAGCTGGGCTTGTTTAGCCTGAAGAAGAGAAGGCTGAGAGAAGACATGATAGCCATGCATAAGTATGTGAGAGGAAGTCATATCTATGTGGTGTTCATCAAAACAGGCCCAGGTGTCACACTGAGTGTTTAAATACATTTAAAACATATTAACTATATTATTACTGTGTTAGAGTGTCATTTTGTGTCATTTTGGTTGGTGGTGTGCCCCAGGATTTTGTAAATGTAAAAAATGTGCTGCAGCTCAAAAAAAGGTTGAAAAACACTGATTTATGGGAATGGCTCCCCCAGCTCCATTTTCTTTCCACAAGAATACAACCTGGGACTTTTTACAGCTTTCGCCTATCCGTTCCAGCTTCAAAATCAAATATTAGAACGAGAAGAAACAAGCACTGATGCAAATAAAGAAATATTATGCTGCCGGTTTAAGGACTAGCGAATTGATAAATATTTTTATTAGCTTCTTGCTGGAACTAATTTCACGGCCTGTAGATAGTGTGCTTAAGTGGGAAGTGGCGTTAAATTATTCTCATGTAAAGGCAAGCACAGCCTATGTTGCCATAAGGTAACCGCTAGATGGCAGGGGCTTCTTTAAAAGGCATTTTTCTTAGGTGGCATCTGTCTCTGAATGGGAGAAAAGGTAGAGAGAAAAACCAGCATTCCTCTTCCTCAAAATGAAGCACGTACTCTAACATTACTATGTCCCCACATTATCTTCTCCTAGTTTTTCTCATCTTTCATGAGTTGCCTCAGGACACACCAAAACCACATTTTTTCTGTTGTTTTCTTATTTCACATCAATATTTCTCCTCCTCTTTCCTTTAAGAAGCTCAGGACAGGTATATATTTTCATTTCATCCTTTGAGGAAAGTTATGCCAGTGGAGTATAACCCCAGGTTGACACTTTGGTGACGCAAATGGCTGAGCCAGAACTCATTTTGGGCTCCCAACAATTCCCCAAACCCCTTAGATTGGAATTCAAAGTTGTGGTTTTGGGACCCAAAAAAAGTAGCATTTGCTATTTCTGAATTAAGCTGAGCTTTGAGTCGAACCAAGACCTCTTTAGCATTTTGCAGGGATTTTTAAAATGTAATTTATACTATTTTAACTTTTGCATTTGTGACATAAATATTTCTCTCTTTTTAATTTTTGTATGTTTATATGCATATAGTATTTTGCCCCTGGTGGTGTGGCGGGTTAAACCGCTGAGCTGCTGAACTTGCTGACTGAAAGGTTGGCAGTTCAAATCCAGGGAGCGGGGTGAGCTCCCGCTGTTAGCCCCAGCTTCTGCCAACCTAGCAGTTCAAAAACATGCAAATGTGAGTAGATCAATAGATACTGCTTCTGCGAGAAGGTAACAGCACTCCATGCAGTCATGCTGGCCACATGTCCTTGGAGGTGTCTGTGGACAACGCCGGCTCTTTGGCCTAGAAATGGAGATGAGCACTACCCCCAAGTTGGACACAACTAGACTTAATGTCAGGGGAAACCTTTACAATATTTGCCTTGTTTTTAAAAATTCTATTGTGTTGTGTCATGTTATTATGAGGCACCTAGAGACCTTTTACTAACTCAGGGTGCAACTGCTACCGCAATAACAAGGAGACCTACCCTGATGCAGCAGACAAGTGGGGCGGCGGGGTGGGGTGGGGTGGGAGTTTTGTCTTCCTCCTTCTATGTCTTGTGACTCTGGAAGTGGGATGGGAGAGGTGAGGGCGGGCATGTCCCCTTTACCTCAAGAAACTGGACCCTCAAATTATGGAATGTATCAAAGTATGAGATAGAAACTGCTGATCTTCCAGTCCGAAAGAGTGTATGCCTGTCCCTCACCTAAAACCTTTGTTATGAATTGCTTTTGGAATGTTGCTTGGTCACCCCCAGACCCCCTTCCTTTAATTTCCATAATCCCCTGACATTGATATGAGGTGGGGATAACTCAATGAATGTATGCCAGAGCTCTCTGGGTCCATTTCCTGCTCCCTTTGATAAGATTGGGGCTATCTGTGGTAAAGATGCAACATTGATGTCCCAAACCATTTCACCTATTGACAGAGCCATAGCCAGGATTTTGTTTCGGAGGGGGCTGAGTTTGGTTCGAAAGGGGCTGAGACTGGGTGGAAGAGGGTCTACCCAATAGCAAATCTTTTATATTGTTATCCCAATAACCCCATTAATGTAATATAACATTCTATATAATGAGCATGGTGATCAGATCATGATATGAATAAACGTAACAGTTTAAATAATGTACCAGTAAGGTCTTTCGCGGACCACCCTGAGATTTTCGGGGGGGGGGGGGCTGAAGCCCCCTTAGCCCCCTGGCTACATGCCTGCCTATTGAGATAGTCATCATCCCCAAGTATTCATTGGGTCCACTGGAGCCAGACTATTAAATTCATCACGAACCCATTGCCTGATATTTTACCATATTCCTTTCAAATCACACCCCTCTCAAAGGCAGACCATTAAATGAACTAATGTTCCAATAACAGTTTATTGAGTTGTCAAATACTTCCATAGCTGGAATCACTGGGTTGCTGTGAGTTTTCTGGGCTGTATAGGCCATGTTCCAGAAGCATTATCTTCTGATGTTTCACCCACGTCGATGGCAGGCATCCTCCGAGATTGTGAGTTCAAACCTCACTATCTCTGAGGATGTCCGCTATGAAAGTGGGCGAAACATCAGGAGAGAATGCTACTGGAACATGGCCATACAGCCCAGAAAACTCACAGCAACCCACAGTTTATTGAATTTCCTGCCACCACCGAGAGCCAACCAGTAAATATATTTATTTGTTTATTTATTTGCCTTATTTCTACCCCGCACCCATCTCCCCAAGGGGACTCGGGGTGGCTTACATGAGGCCAAGCACAATAACACATAATATCAAAACAATAGGAATTATAAAAACAATACAATCAATAAAACTCAACACAAGCAGTAACAGACAATTTAAAGACATCCAACAGAATCCCGAGTCACTCAGAACATGGAAAACAAGACTTTTGTAAACTGAGACCAAGTTCTCAGGATTGGCGAAGGTCAATCTGTCTGCTGGAAAAGAAAGAAATCCTTATCTGGTTGTAAGGGCAAGCAGAATGCTTTCCTTTCGGTTCTTGGGATAGGAAAAGCTTTATATTGATGCAAAGGAAGGGTTTTGGCTCAATCTGGGCAATGTTGGAGCTTCATTGTGTTCTTGTTTCCAAGTGGATTTCTAGCTTCATGTTTCAAGTTTAGCCAGTTTCTTGTTTCATGTATCTGATTTCCATGCTGTCTAGTTCTCTGGATTTTGCATCTTTGGATCTTGTGTTTTTACCTTTGTACTTTGAAGTCCATGAACTATTTGTTATCCTAGGACTATACTGTTTTTCCTCTCCATTGGCGTCCCCTTGTTGCGGGGGAGAGGCTTGCGTACCCTAATGAAGTTGTGAGCTATGCTGGCGGTGGCATAATAGGCACCGGTAGGGCCTCCCGTGCCAGACAGGTCACAACCGAAGGGTCTGACAAAGAGCGTTAAAGGGCAGGATGGGCTCTCTAGCCTTTTGGCAACCATCCTAAGAGAAGGAAAACTCTAATTTCAAACCTGGGCAGATGGTGCTCATTTAACCCTGTACAGTCAACCATCTAAGAGAAGGAAACTCGAACCAAACCTACGACCTGAGGACCTCGCTGCCACTGTCCAAGCTTGCTAGGCTCCAGCAGACGAACCTTTGGTTTAAAGGGTGAGGCCAGTTCTGTGCATGCTGCGCTCCACCAGAAAAATCCATTGCACAGGCTCGAAGGACACATCCAACTTCCGAAAAAGCCCCGTAGCGATAGGCGAGGGACGAAATGGCAGGTGTAAAGATGCACAGGAAGCTGCAGACCCAACCCAGCATTCAGGCGGTTCAGGACTTTGGTCGTTCGAGACTGACTCGGGAGATGACAGTCTCGTTCGGCAGCATCCTGAATGACCAAGCATATTCTAGGTGAGCCAGTGAGGTCCTGTGGTTGTGTACCACACTGGAGACCTCTTTAGTCATCAACGCGCTTGTAGAAAGCGTGGGATGAGTCCTTCCTAAGAATCTTCGTTTGCGAAGTAATGCCAGAGATAGTGTTTTGGAGTATAATGTTTTTACTGCTTTGCTTACATATATCCTTCAATAAACTGCTTGCTGATTTTACTATACTGGAGTGATGTTTATTTATTTATTTATTTATTTATTTATTTATTTATTTATTTACATCATTTATATTCCGCCCTTCTCACCCCGTAGGGAACTCAGGGCGGATCACAATGCACATATACAGGCAAACATTCAATGCCATAGACATACAACATATATAGACAGACAACGAGCTACACAATTGGTCGGGAGCTCATCCCGACCCAGGCAGGCCCTGAACTCATGACCTTCTGGTCAGTAAAGATCTTATGCAGGTGACTCCCAGCCAACTGCGCCACATTCCTGGTGCTTTAAAGACAGAGGTGTTCCTGCTCTGGGGTACAACACTGACACCCTCTTTGGCCATTGAGAATAAACCTCTGGTGGCCTTCTGATTTGACCTTCTGATTTGACCTTCTGGATTAGCTAGACATGCCAGACTTCTGAACCCGCGGTTCTTGCTGTAGCTGAAATTACTCAACATAAGAAGGAGGACAAAGCCCCAAGCTTAAGGTAGGTTTCCCTATCGACAGCAACATGGGGGACAAGATTGCTGTCAAGAATCCTGTAGCCAGTTCTGCGCAGAAACCAACCTCAGGTGCCTAAACACCCATAACTCAAGGGAGAACCTGAATCCTGGTGCAGAATTCCCTTGAGCTATATTATTATTCAGAAGCAGAAAAATAAGTCAAGTGATAGTTGTCATATTCCTTCCTCTTGCAGAGAATTAATACCTATGGAATATAAAGATGCCTCCAGTTTACATTTATACCCTTTGACGTGATCCATATTTTAAACCTTACGGTGTTTTAAGTATCTCTCATACTCTTGCTACATCATTTGAGAGGCTTTTGCCAGACGAGGCTATAGTTCTAGAAAACTGTTAACTTGTAAAATATCAGATTTTTTGTTTTGTTTTAAAAACCCTTAAAAATGACTTCATGCCTCGGTTTATTATTTCTGAACCTTGCAGGATTTTGTTCTATTTGACGTTTTACATCCTCATTTCCTGTCAGTTCTATTAAAATTGATTTCCGCCATCAGCGAAAGAAAGATAATACAAAATGCACGGAGAGGGGGGAAAATAGTTATCCCCACAGGAGCCATTATAACCCCTTATGTTATTTAAACTTCCTTTTCTTTGTTGTTCTCTCCCAAAAAAGGACAACTTATCTTTCAGCTGATTATAACGCAAACACGTGTCTCAAGGAAACTGTGAAAAATTATTTGCCTTGGTGGTTTCCATTATAAAAACAGTAAACATGGTGGGATATTTGACCATCAGCATGAGAACGGAGAACTAACTTTACAGTTGTCTATATCAGTGTTTCCCAACCAGTGTGCCATGGCACACTAGTGTGCCTAAGCGATCATCAGGTGTGCCATGGGAAATTGGCACTCTTCCCCTCCTAGCAGCTCTTTCTCCCTCTTTCAGCACTGGGCGGAGGGAGGAGGGAGGCAGCGAAAGAGGCCACACAGATCTATGAAACGTAAAGACTCTATACATTTCATAGATCTGTGTGGGACTCTTCGCTGCCTCCCTCCCCCTCCCGCAAAAGCAGAGCACTGGGCGGAAGTGATTGAGTCGGCGTTTTCGCGTTGGCTTGGATTTCTCGCGAGAACAGCCAAAGCCGGAAGCTCCGCATCGGTGAATTGGGCAGTGAGCAAACCTGGGAGCATCGGGAGGCAGAAGCATTCACAGGTTTCCAAGCAACAAATTGAGTCTCTTCGCTCGGAAATGTTTTTTAAAAAACTATTTTATTGTATTTTTTCGAGAGTTGCCTCCCCCCCCCCCCCAAGGAAATGTTTTTTGGCAGTGAGCGAACCTAAAAATTCCATTTTTGAGCCTTGGAAATTTTTTTTTTTTACTATTTTACTGGATTTTTTGAGAGTTGCCCCCCTCCCCCAAGGAACTGTTTATAACAGCTTCATGACATCCATAGTTAACTGGAAGCAAGTTTCACTCAGGATGAAATTTCACAAGGGTCTGGAGAACAAGCCCTATGAGGAGCAGCTTGAAGAGCTGGGCATGTTTAGCCTGGAGAAGAGAAGGCTGAGAGAAGACACGATAGCCATGTATAAGTATGTTAGAGGAAGTCATATATATGTTGTGTTCATCGAAAGAGGCCCAGGTTTCACACTTAGTGTATAAATACAACTAAAAACAAATTAACTATATGTATTACTGTGTTAGGGTGTCATTTTGTGTCATTTTGGTTGGTGGTGTGCCCCAGGATTCTGTAAATGTAAAAAATGTGCTGCGGCTCAAAAAAGGTTGGAAAACACTGGTCTACATTACACAGCCCAACAAAAATAAAATCCTGGTGTCTTGGTTTTCAGGTCTGTTTCTGGGATTATTTGGGGTACTTATTGAGAAAATTGTATTGGATAGACCGCATCAGCTCCAGTTTCTTAGAGATGGCTGTCATGGTTGTTTATGGGTGCTTATTGCGGACTCGCTGTTTCACGGATTAAAAAAAATATTAATTTAAAATATATATCATGGTATTTTTGCTGTTTTGTGGGGTTTTGCCACCGCTGCTCTCCAAGGTGGTTTCCCTCCTCAGTCCTCACTCCCTCCAGCTTTGAAGGGACCTTTCTTCCTTTCCTTCACTTTATTTATTATTTACTATTTATTTTATTTTTTAAAATAGTTTTATAGTTTTTAGCTAAGAGTTTAATTTTTTCAGTTGTTTTAAAGTGTGTTTTTATACTCTCTGTAAGCCATCCTGTGCCCCCGGGGAAAGACAGCATACAAAACTGAATAAATAAATAAATAAAATTTAAGTTTATAAAGACTTAAAATAGTGAATAACTACTAAAATCTATTATATAAATGGGTTCACGTCATGTGATGTATACCTCAAACAAAGAAACCTTAGAACGCAGAAACACAATATTTGCCAACAGAAATAGGCCTCAAGCAAGGTACGTTTGTAGCAAAGAAACTCCCCCCCCCAAACCTAAAAGGCCCCCAAAACAACGAGTAAAAATAAAACTACATTTACCAGCATCCTCCGGGGCAGCCAAAGACTCACCCAGCCTCTACATTCTGAACAACATGATTGGCTGCCAATAAGGGCGGATTTGCATAACTGCTGCACTGGCCAGCCAACATGAAAATTCCGAACCATACTAAACTGCCAAAACAGAATAAGGAAAAGGCCTGAGCCAATCCCCAACACAAACACCCAAATCACTTGCAACTGAAAATTTACACCCCAAAAAATCACAGACCACGCCCAAAATTGACAGTAAGGCTTCATTAACTTGATTTCCCTAACTAGCCCTCACTTACTGGGAAGCTGTTTACGCTCTGAATTGACAGTAAGACTTCATTAACTCCCGCCTGAGCTTCTCCTGAACAGTAGGCCTCAGCTCAGCTTGGACATTGTGTATGGCCTGAATTGACAGTAAGGCTTCATTAACTTGCTGTTCCTAACTAGGCCTCAGCTCATGGGACATTATGTATGGCATGAATTTACAGTAACCTACCTTGGCACACAGAGCCCCGACCATGCATGATGGGACTTGAAGTACCACCATGGAAAATGGGATTTGTAGTACTTCAAAACCCATCATTCCCCACAGACCACTGTGGCCCAGAACCAATACCAATAAAGACCCAACTTGGCACAACATGCCCCCCATGACCCACACTCCATCCAACTGCAGTTTAGAGGAGGGCACACCGTGGATGATTGGACTTTCTCGCATCTCCTAAAAAGGGCACAGCAACGCGTTCCGGGTACCGCTAGTAATGTATAAATTAAGTCGCTCCTGACATGGAAAAAAAAGTTGCCATCTGAACCCAGGGTCAATCTTTTGAAAAGTGAACGGTTTTTCATTGCCCATTCAAGACCAAACTCTCCCCAATACTTTACATCAGGAAGCCTATTTCCCTCCCAGTGACTGTGATGATTGCAGCTCAGCTTGTAGGCAATTGGTGTTGCTCATCTGATCCCTGTCTCTCAGGAGTTGTGCTGTGTGTGATGTTGTCTCCCATCTCATCTGAGATCTTGATGATTAACCCTTGTGAGGCCAGCCAGGTTGTCCTCCAGGTGAAAAGCCCCTTCCTTCCTTCCTTCCTTCCTTCCTTCCTTCCTTCCTTCCTCCTTCGTCTGTCTGTTTGCCTTCCTTCCTTCCTTCCTTCCTTCCTTCCTTCCTTCCTTTCCTTCCTTCCTTCCTCCTTCGTCTGTCTGTTTTCCTTCCTTCCTTCCTTCCTCCTTCGTCTGTCTGTTTTCCTTCCTTCCTTCCTTCCTCCTTCGTCTGTCTGTTTTCCTTCCTTCCTTCCTTCCTTCCTTCCTCCTTCGTCTGTCTGTTTTCCTTCCTTCCTTCCTTCCTTCCTCCTTCGTCTGTCTGTTTTCCTTCCTTCCTTCCTTCCTTCCTTCCTCCTTCGTCTGTCTGTTTGCCTTCCTTCCTTCCTTCCTTCCTTCCTTCCTTCCTTCCTTCCTTCCTCCTTCGTCTGTCTGTTTTCCTTCCTTCCTTCCTTCCTCCTTCGTCTGTCTGTTTTCCTTCCTTCCTTCCTTCCTCCTCCTTCCTTCCTTCCTTCCTCCTTCGTCTGTCTGTTTTCCTTCCTTCCTTCCTTCCTTCCTTCCTTCCAGCCAATCATGTAGAATTATGACTCATCTTGGAACTGCCGACCCAATGCAATTCTGGCCATAAGGTCGATAGAAGAAATAGGGTGGAAAATGCACATTACTATCCAGAGGGGGGAACAATGGTCTTGCAGATAAATTTGCACAAATTTCTGGTCATGCAACATGTTGGAGAAATGGGGGGGAAAGCTCACTGCAAGCTTGTAGATAGAATATGTGATGGTGAAGGAACACAGCAGGAAGCTGGATCACTGAAGCAGAGCAAGAACATAGACACAGGTAGGCCAATCAAGTTTAAAGGTTTACATTTCTACTAGGAGAGCGATTCAGTAAAATATCGTCAACGCAAATGCTGTTTGTAAGAAAGTTCCAAAACAGGAGCAGAATCATGGAATCCAAGCGTTGAAAGAGACCCCAAGAGCCACCCAATCCAGCCCCATTCTGCCAGGAAGAAGCACTCCCGACAGATAGCCATCCAGAGCAGGTCCTTTGCCACATGAATAGATTTTATTTGCCTCCTTATGAACAAGCCACCAAAAATACTTTGTATTATAACATATTTTAGTTCATCATAATATGAATTATGCAAGTTTTGGATAAATCAAGTGAGATCCTTGCTTGAGGGAGGTGGCATAAGACAGAATTGCCTTGCACAGTTGAAAGTCCTTCTGAATCCTGGCTGGGATTTCTGGGAGTTGTTGGCCAAAACACCTGGGGACCCACTGGTTGAGAACCACTGCTATAAAGGAACATCTCTTCCCATATCAATCTGTTAGGCAATTGACACCATCTTACTGAAACTGTTATGTCTTCAGAAGTGAAGTTGGTGGTAAGCCATGAATATGGCGCAGCTGGCTGGGAGTCAGCTGCATAAGATCTCTACTGACCAGAAGGTCATGAGTTCGGGTCACAGTGAGCTCTCGACCAATTGTGTAGCTCGTTGTTTGTCTATATATGCTGTATGTCTATGGCATTGAATGTTTGCCTGTATATGAGTCCCAGAAGGTCATGAGTTTGAGGCCTGCCCGGGTCGGAGTGAGCTCTCGACCAATTGTGTAGCTTGTAGTTGACCTTTGCAACCCGAAAGACAGTTGCATCTGTCAAGTAGGAAATTTAGGTATCACTTGTGTGAGGAGGCTAAATTTAACTGATTTACAAGGACATAAATTTCCAGGAAGTACACAAAAAGAATGAAGGAATGCGACAGCTCCTCCTGGTGGCCAGAAGCTGGAATGTTAAATTGCCTCTGTGTCTGTCTATATATGTTGTATGTCAAATGGCATTGAATGTTTGCCTGTATATGTGCATTGCGATCCGCCCTGAGTCCCTTGCAGGGTGAGAAGGGCAGAATATAAATGATGCAAATAAATAAATAAATAAATCCTAGCCCTTCAGCCCTAACTAGCAAGCAGCGTTGGTACAATGGGTTAAACCCTTGTGCCGGCTGAACTGCTGACCTGAAGGTTGGCGGTT
The DNA here is from genome assembly GCA_030556195.1 of Anolis apletophallus. Classification (NCBI taxonomy): domain Eukaryota; kingdom Metazoa; phylum Chordata; class Lepidosauria; order Squamata; family Anolidae; genus Anolis; species Anolis apletophallus. Next base: position 39,594,403 of record JARBWK010000013.1, read on the forward strand.
CGAATCTGCAAGACAGGTGAGCTCGTGTGTGTCAGTTCCAGCTTCCCATGTGGGGACATATGTAAGAAAAACCTCCCACAGGATGGTAACACGTTGAGGCATCCCCGGGTAATGTCTTTGCAGACAGCCAATTCTCTCACAACAGAAGCGACTTGCAATTTCTCAAGTCACTTTTGACATGATTAATAATAATAATAATAAATAAATAAACTTTATTGTACTCAATGGGGACTCGGGGCAGCTCACATGAGGCCAAGCCCAAACAACAAATTACAATAAAATCAAATCAAAAATACAGTAAAATATATACATATAAATATAAAAACAATATACAACTAGATGTCAAAATCACAAGGACAGGGTGGGCCGCAGGCACACATATAAAGTGTTAAAAACTCAGGGTGAGATAAGTGGAATAGCATCCTTTACGGTTTGGGGAGGGGGATAGACTCCAAGAACGGGAGCATGCTAGAAATTAAATAATTAATCTAAAAAAACCCCATAGCTAACACAGTTGGTAGTCAAGGATAGTGGGAGGTGCAGTCCATCAACACCTGGAAGAGCACATGTTCCTTTCCCTGTTATAAATAAACTGCGTCTGTATAACAAGATAGGTACATACTATACTTTTCTCTAATCACAGCTTTTGTTTGACTTTATTTTTATATCCATTTAAAGAAACGGCTCTGTCCATGCTCTTTCCAAGCAAAGCCCAGTTAGTTTCAACTCAGCTGGGTGGTGAATGCTCTCTCCCCTCCCTCGCTCTTGGTTCCATGGAATTCAATAAAGGAAGATCTATTTCCCAAACTATGGAGAAAAATCCCATGCCCCAAACGCATGGCAAACACTCTCAGGTGGCAGCACCCAGACTGGGTTCCAAGGGAAGCCATCCAGTCACTCATAATGAAACTCAAATACTTTGCTGTAAAGTGGGTAATCATCATTAGTTCCTTTAGTATTCCTCATAATGACATTAATCATGGCATACTCATTAGATCTTAATAGGCCTGTAATATGTTAATCCATAGTAATTCTGTTGCACTTCAGCATTAGCTAATGCCCACTTATTGGAAAGTATTTTGTAAGTCTGTTTGATAATAACGCTTACGAACTGGATCTGGATAAAGAAAAGGGGGAAAATAAGCTTTATGAAATGTGAAGGCCTAGGGAACAGATGGGAGTATAGTCCAGTCCTATTGCCTAAGCAATGCTTAGAAGGAGATGGTCACGTACTTGTTGAGGAACAGCATCATTTCAAGCCATTTCTTAAAGTTATAATGGCGCCGTAACATGAATGTATAATGCAGACTCAGTTTCAGTCCTCAATGCCAAAAGCATAGTTACTAGGCATGGTTTCGAACCCAAAAATGGCAATTCTAAAAACAAATGGGGGGGGGGGGGATTTTTTTGATTAGTAAAAGAAAGACTTACAAAAAAATTTCCAAAAATTTCTAAAATGTAACTTAATTACTAACGAAACTCGTTAGTAGTTCGTATGCCAGCGCATGCGCATTCCAGGTGGTTTTTGCCTGCAACTCCCAGAAAGCCTAACAGCTGGTAAATTGGCTGGGATTTCTGGGAGTTGTAGGCCAAAACTTGAATAAATCACACTGAATTCTAGATGGGACTTTCCAAAGAGGAAGGAGGGAGGGAAGGAGGGAGGGGGTATTCTATTCTTGGAAGCAGCAAAAAAAAAGGAGGAGGAGCCCCCCCCCGCTCCTCGCTGCCTCTCTCTCACCCCGATCCTGAGGGAGCGAGGGCCCAAGTTTGCCCAGGCTGAGAGGAAAAGGAAGAGGCCTGAGGCTGTGAGGAATGGTGGGAGTTGAAGTCCAAACACCTGGAGGGCTGAAGTGGGCCCCCTCATGAAGCCTCTTCAAGGCTTTAGATCCTGGCAGGCAGAAGGGGCAGGGAGGGCCCGTCCACTCCTCCCTGCCCTGCCAGGATCTAAAGCATCAAAGAGTATTGGGGTGAGAAACCAACCTAATGTATAATAGAATGAATGCTACTGTAAGTGCCTAATATTATAAGTAATCCAACTGGTCATATACCTACATTCCATGCACATGCAATAATACAGCAGTAATAACAATGGGTATAAGAAGAGGTAAAATTCAAACCGAAGTATTCTGACTGTGGTCCCTCCTCAAACTGCAAAGGCTCTTCTCTGAGCCGGGAAAGGCAAAACCCTGGGCACAGCATTTGCTTCCTGGGTGCACACACATACATATTCTTTGGGGGATTTGCTGCAGAATCTTCTCTATGAGCCCAGGATTCTGCAGCAAATCCCCCCCCCCCCAAAGAATATGTATGTGTGTGCACCCAGGCAGCAAACGCTGTGCCTGGGGTTTTGCCTTTTCCAGCTCATAGAGAAGAGCCTTTTGCAGTTTGAGGAGGGAGCACAGTCAGAATACTTCGGTTTGAATTTTACCTCTTCTTATACCCATTGTTATTACTGCTGTATTATTGCATGTGCTTGGAATGTAGGTCTATGACCAGTTGGATTACTTATAATATTAGGCACTTACAGTAGCATTCATTCTATTATACATTAGGTTGGTTTCTCACCCCAATACTCTTTGATGCTTTAGATCCTGGCAGGCAGGAGGCAGGAAGCCTGGAAAAATGTAAACAGAGAGGTTTACTCAGAAGTAAATCCACAAGGAGGGCACTTCATCCAAAGTGCCCTCCTTTGCAGATTTACTTCTGAGTAATCCTCTCTGTTTACATTTTTCCAGGCTTCCAGCCGAAAGAAGGAGCAAGTTTAGGGCTTGCCTTGCCATAATACTTATTGGCAAGGGAGGCGGGAGGGTGGTGAGAGAGAAGGAGGGTGCCCCCTCCTTACGACCTAATAACGACACTTAAGAAAATCCTGGTCCCCGAAGTTCTATAAAGAAAGTCCACTTCCTGGTTGGCGTTCCAGGTGCGGAAATACTCAAAAGTAGCATTTCTTACGAATTTCTTACGAATCATTTCATTTTCATAACTTTTTTCTCATGCCTAATAGTTACATAAAACTGGATACTATATTTACTCACTTACTTAGGCGATCCCTCATTGTCTGAGTATGATGGCCTTCCAAGTGAAGTGTCTTGGCAGTGGATACATAGGTGACTGTGGAGCCCTATTCTTGACCACATGTTCATCCACATTGAGGACATTGGTTTCCAAGTGGAAGGCGATCCCAGTCAGGGTTGCTTGACATGCTTCCTTCTTGGCATGTTTCTCCCTTTCACCTGCCATTCGTGCCCCTTCAAATTCTACAGCACTGCTGGTCGCAGCTCCTCTTCTTGGCTTTTCTTCACGAATGAAGATTCAGGAAGGACTCGTCCCACGCTTTATACAAGCGTGTTGATGACTAAGAAGGTCAATCTGAGATAGGCAAGTTCGGTTGCAGAAAGCACAGCAGAAAGTTCACCTTGGGTGATGTTGTTTCCAAGTTGCGGTTTTTCTGCATTGTCATTTCTCTTCGAGACTCATTCGGCATGACGTCTCGAAAGAGGCCGCAGCATTGTGGATAGTGCGTCTCCATACCTCCCAATGTGAGGCCAGCGTGGACCATTGTTGGTGATCAATCTGACCAAGCCTGAGATGTTGTTTCAGGGAGTCCTTATATCTCTTTTTGGGGCGCCTCTCTTGCACTGACCCGTGGTGAGTTCACCATAGTGTAGTATCTTTGGGAGGCGGTGGTCCTCCATCCTAGGGACGTGCCCTGCCCAGCGCAGCGGTGTTTTCAATAGCATGGCCTCAATGCTGGTGATCCCTGCTTGCTCAAGGACAGCAACATTCATCACATAGTCAGTCCAGTGTATATTTAGGATTGCGCAAAGACAGCGCTGATTAAAGCGTTCGAGGTGGTGGCGATAGGTGAACCATGTTTCAGACCCATAGAGGAGAATACACAGTACGGTAGCTCTGTACACACTGAATTTTGTGCTTTTCCTCAGGTGTTTATTACTCCAGACTCTTTTGTGAAGCCTTCTGAATGCACTCTATGCTTTTGCTAATCTGTGATCTATCTCTTTATCAATCTTGGCATCTGAAGAGATGATGCTTCCCAGGTAGGTGAACTACTGAACGGACTTAAGCCTATGCTGACGTGGGGATGGTGGTGTTCTTCCTGTGGTACGGGCTGACAGAGAACTTCCATTTTCTTCAGGCTGACTTCCAGCCCAAACAGCTCTGTAGCTGTTGCAAAGCAGGATGTGAGGCGCTGCAGGGCTGCTTCTGAATGGGCGACAAGGGCAGCAGCATCAGCAAAAAGCAGCTCACGGACTAGATAGTTTAGAGTCTTAGTGCGAGCCCTCAGATGGCTTAAGTATATATGCCTTCTTCTTCGAGATCTGCCATAGCCCTTTTGAGCATCATGCTGAAGAAGATTGTAAATAGGGTTGGTGCAAGAACACAACCTTGTTTCACTCCATTAGATATTAGAAAGGGCTCTGAGAGAGCATTGCCGTATCTGACTTGACCATGCTGGCCCTCATGTAGCAGGATAATCATTTTGAGGAATTTGGGAGAATATCCTAGTCCAGGGGTGCTCAGAACAGTGATCGCGATCACCAGGGTGATCTTCGGGCCTCATCCTGGTGATCTTCAGGCCCCTGACCAGGTTTTTTGCTGTTGGTCCTCTTCACGCGCCCCTGAACGCTGCAAATAAGTCCTCCTTCGTTGCTCCTCCCCGCTCCTTGCTCGCGCGCCGCCTCCAAAAGCTCCAGAGTCCAAGAGGCAGAATGGGGCCCCTCTTTTGGATTCCTCCTCCTCCCTCCGTCCTTCTCCAGCCACTCAGAGTCGTAGGAGACCAAAGGGGGCAGGCCTGGATGACGCGATGCATGGCTGGCCCCGCGCACATGCGCAGAAGCGCCATTCTGCCTCTCGGACTTTTCGTGAGCTCTTGGAGGCGGCACGCATGATGGCGGCATGAAAATAGGAGCAACGACGGAGGAGGAGAAGAAGAAGAAGAAGGACGCTTTGGGGTCATTTCCATACCGCATCTCAAAGGTCGGTCTTTTTACTTTGGGTTGGGTGCTTGATTGTTCTGTGGCATGTCTCTTTGTTTATTTTTAATATTTAAAAATGGCCTTTTAGCTCAAAAGCCTCTCTACTTGCTTTGTTCCTTGAGAAATATATGTTGGGGAATATGGAAATGTGGGAGAAATGGGGTGGTTGGATGTATTTTTGCATGCCCCTTTGTTTACCTTGCTGAGTATTAAATGGCCTTGCAGTTCAAAAGCCTCTCTTCTTACTTTCCGGCTGATAATATGTGTGGTAATATGGCAGTGTGGGAGAAATGGGGTGGTTGGATGTATTTTTGCATGCCCCTTTGTTTACCTTGCTGAGTATTAAATGGCCTTGCAGTTCAAAAGCCTCTCTTCTTACTTTATGGCTGATAACATGTGTAGTAATATTGCAGTGTGGGAGAAATGGGGTGGTTGGATGTATTTTTATGCTCTGTTTTATATTGTTGTTATTAAATTGAAATGTTGATGTTTTATAACTTCATTTTATGTAAACTGCCCCGAGCTTGCTGGAAGGAGCGGTACATAAAAATGAATAATAAATATAAATAAATAAATAAGAAAATAGTTATACGTTTTACATTTCTGGGTAGGTGATCTTTGGGACTTGGTTTTTTAATCAGTAGCTCCCATGCTGAAAAAGTGTGAGCACCCCTGTCCTAGTCATTCCAGGATCTGGTCACAGCTGACCTCCGGTTAGAATACTCAAGGGAAAGGGCTTCCCAGTTCTTGGTGTCTATGCCACAGTTTTCAAGGTTTGCTTTCAGTCCATCTTTTAATCTCTTTTCCTGTCCATGAACATTCCAGTTTTTATTCTTGAATTGAGAGTAGAGTAACTGCTTTGGGAGCGTGAAGAGGACCAACAGCAAAAAACTATTCGGATGTGAGCTGTCCAGTGGAGTTGACAGTGTCAGAGCATCGCTTCATTGATGGTGGTCTTTGCCTCTTCCAACACACTGACTTTTTGTCCACCTGTCTTCCCCAGAGATTTGCAGGATTTTCCTATTATACTATGTTTACACATTATAGCTGAAGTTAAAATATATATAATAAAACATCTTTGCCCATTCTGGTGATAGGAGATTAAGAAAAAAAAACACCTATATGATATTAAACAAAAAGTCAATCCTAGCCACCATAGCAATTTATTTATTTATTTATTTTATTTATTTACTCGGCTTCTGTGCCGCCACTCCCAAATAGGCTCGGGGCGGCTTACAGCCAGAAAGCAGAATAACATACAATGAGCAAAGACACTTTAAAATGCAATATAAAATACAGAATAAAAATACACAATAAAAACATCATTAAAACACGGTTGGGTAGTTACAGTGGTCGAGCAATGTTGGCGTGGCATGGGGGACCCGGTGGGCCTATAACTGAAAAGCCAGCCGGAAGAGGTGGGTCTTACATGCCCGCCTAAACGGGAGTAAGTCTGGGATTGCTCGTGTAGCTGCCGGGAGGGCATTCCACAATATCGGCGCTATGACCGAGAAGGCCCTTCAGCGGGTGGCAGTTTTTTTGGCCACTTTAACGGAGGGGACGGCTAGCAGGTTGGAATCCTCCGAGCGAAGTGATCTCGTAGGGTAATATGGGGTGAGACGGTCCCTCAGATACGCTGGCCCCAGGCCGTGTAAGGCCTTAAAGGTAAGAACCAGCACTTTGAAGGTGATCCGGTGCTCAATAGGCAGCCAGTGCAGATCCCGCAAAATAGGTGTTATGTGGCACCCTGCTGGGGAGCCAGACAGGAGCCGGGCGGCGGTGTTCTGCACCAGCTTGAGCTTCCGGATCACCGACAAAGGAAGGCCAACGTAAAGAGCGTTACAGTAATCTAGCCTCGAGATGACTGTGGCTTGGATCACCGTGGCCAGGTCGGACCGGGACAGGTAGGGGGCCAGCCTCCTTGCCTGTCGGAGATGAAAGAAGGCAGTCTTGCTGACCACAGAGACCTGGGTCTCCATGGCCAGCTGGGAGTCCAAGTGGACCCCCAGGCTCTTCACGGAAGACGATGGGCATAACGCCGCACCGGCCAGGGTCGGAAGCTGGACATCCCCACCGCCCGGACGACCCGGCCACAAGATCTCCGTCTTCGCCGGATTCACCCTCAACCTACTGGCTCGCAGCCATCCAGTAACGGCTTCGAGGCAGCGCTGGAAATTATCGGGGACGGGTCCAGACCTGTCCTCCACCCTCAGAATGAGCTGGGTGTCATCAGCGTACTGATGACACTCAAGCCCATAACTCCGCACCAGCTATGCAAGCGGCTGCATGTAGATGTTAAATAATAGAGGGGAAAGAATGGCCCCCTGCGGGACTCCACAAACTAATGGGGAGCCCTCGGAGACCACTCCGCCCCTCCTCACACGCTGAGACCGCTGGTGGAGAAAGGAGGTCAGCCATTTAAGAGCTGTCCCCCTTATTCCAGCCATGGCCAGGCGGTGGATCAAAAGATTGTGGTCGACCGTGTCAAACGCTGCCGTGAGGTCCAATAACACGAGCAGCGCAGACCCGCCTTGGTCAAGCTGGCAGCGGAGTTGGTCTGTGATGGAGACCAGGACCGTCTCCGTCCCGTGCCCCGAACGGAAGCCGGACTGGAAGGGGTCAAGCCATGTTGCATCATCTAAGAAGGACTGCAACTGCTCCATTACTGCAATTGCATTTTGCATTTTTATATGTATAGTCATACCAGAGGCTCTTTAAAAAAGGAAGAAGTCAGAATTCAATCAATATAAACTCATATAGATATAATTTAAGCAGCGATAAAAAGTTACACTAACCAAATATGTAAAGCTACTAAAAATTCAAAGTTTATAGTCCATCTGTCTCTATGCTTCAGGAAGCCGGTATTAAATTTATTGCTAAATAAAACAAATAAGCCTAGCAAAAGTCAGTCCCGAAATCTGCATACTCATAAGAGAATTAACAGAATTCCCTTGTTATGATGGCTGATTCTCAATTTGCATCTTTAAAGAGTTGTGACCATGTCTAGGTTTCCGCCTTCCTAGTAATATTGGAAGCAGGGTGGTCTGATGGCTTTGCAGCTCTGCATGATTACTCCTTGAGCAGCTGCTGGGAGTGATCGGGATTCTGCAAAGGGACTGAGAACGAAGACGGAAACGTAAGAATCAATAGCGATAATATATATCACCCCAGCCATAACTGAACACCATTTGACTTTAGGAAAACAATCATATTTATATTACTATATATACTGTAGATAGTAGAAGTCTGTAGAAAGAAGTTTGGTTCAGATATTGTCATTTGGGAGTTGTAGTTGCTGGGATTTATAGTTCACCTACAATCAAAGATAATTCTGAACTCCACCAATGATGGAATTGAACCAGACTTGGCACACAGAACTCCCATGACTAACAGAAAATACTGGAAGGGTTTGGTGGGCACTGACCTTGAGTTTTGGAGTTGTAGTTCACCTACATCCAGAAAGCACTGTGGACTCAAACAAGGATAGATCTGGACCAAACTTGGCACAAATACGCAATATGCCCAAATGTGTACATTGGTGGAGTTGGGGAAAAACAGACCTTGACTTTTGGGAGTTGTAGTTGCTGGGATTTATAATTCACCTACAATCAGAGAGCATTCTGAACTCCACCGATGGAATTGAACCAGACTTGGCATACAGTACTCCCATGACTAACAGAAAATACTGGAAGGGTTTGGTGGGCATTGACCTTGAGTTTTGGAGTTGTAGTTCACCTACATCCGGAGAGTACTGTGGACTCAAACAATGATGGATACTCAATATGCCCAAATGTGAACATTGATGGAGTTGGGGGGAAACAGACCTTGATGCTTGGGAGTTGTAGTTGCTGGGATTTATAGTTTACCCACAGTTAGAGAGCATTCTGAACCGCACCAATGATAGAATTGGGCCAAACTTCCCACACAGAATCCCCATAACCAACAGAAAATACTGTGTTTTCTGATAGTCTTTGGTGACCCCTCTGACACCACCCTCGCAACCCTCAAGTTGAGAAATGCTGGTCTAAAGCATCTCTCTGTTCTGAGCGTCTAATAGGATCTCCGTCTAGTCTGAATGTCCAATGGAGTCTGAGATATAAAATGGAGTCTGAGCTGAATAGTCCCAGATCTGATTACATGATCTGCAGCCTTTCCAAGAACAAAGAGTTAAGGAAAACTGCATATAAAATACAGTAAGACACCTAGGTTGTGTTCTTGCACCAACCCTATTTACAATCTTCTTCAGCATGATGCTCCAAAGGGCTACGGCAGATCTCAAAGAAGAAGACGGCATATATATATGCTATCGTATATATATGCTATCGTACTGATGGTAACTTGTTCAACTTAAGCCGTCTGAGGGCTCGCACTAAGATTCTAAACTATCTAGTCCAGGGTGCTCACACTTTTTCAGCATGGGAGCTACTGATTAAAAAACCAAGTCCCAAAGATCACCTACCCAGAAATGTAAAACGTATAACTATTTTCTTATTTATTTATTTATATTTCTTATTCATTTTTGTGAACCGCTCCTTCCAGCAGGCTCGGGGCAGTTTACATAAAATGAAGTTATAAAACATCAACATTTCAATTTAATAACAACAATATAAAACAGAGCATAAAAATACATCCAACCACCCCATTTCTTCCACACTGCCATATTACCACACATATTATCAGCCAGAAAGTAAGAAAAGAGGCTGTTGAACTGCAAGGCCATTTAATACGCAGCAAGGTAAACAAAGGGGCATGCAAAAATACATCCAACCACCCCATTTCTCCCACCTTTCCATATTCCCCAACATATATTTCTCAAGGAACAAAGCAAGCAGAGAGGCTTTGGAGCTAAAAGGCCATTTTTAAAAATAAAAAGGAAACAAACAGACATGCCACAGAACAATCAAGCACTCACCCCAAAGTAAAAAGACCGACATTTGAGATGCGGTAAGGAAATGACCCCAAAGCGTCCTTCTTCTCCTCCTCCATCGTTGCTCCTATTTCCACACCGTCAGCATGCGTGCCGCCTCCAAGAGCTCACGAGAAGTCCGAGAAACAGAATGGGCGCTTTTGCGCATGCGCGCGGGGCCAGCCATGCATCGTGTCATCCAGGCCCGCCCCCTTTGGTCTCCTACGACTCTGAGTGGCTGGAGAAGGATGGAGGGGGGAGGAGGAATCCAAAAGAGGGGGCCCATTCTGCCTCTTGGACTCTGGAGCTTTTGGAGGCGGCGCGCGAGCAGGGAGCGGGGAGGAGCAAAGACAGAGGACTTCTTTGCAGCGTGCAGGGGCGCGTGAAGAGGACCAACAGCAAAAATCCTGGTCAGGGGCTTGAAGATCACCAGGATGAGGCCCAAAGATCACCCTGGTGATCCCGATCACCATTCTGAGCACCCCTGATCTAGTCCGTGAGCTGCTTTTTGCTGACGATGCTGCCCTTGTCGCCCATTCAGAAGCAGCCCTGCAGCGCCTCACATCCTGCTTTGCAACAGCTGCATAGCTGTTTGGGTTGGAAGTCAGCCTGAAGAAAACGGAAGTCCTCTACCAGCCCGCACCACAGAAAGAACACCATCATCCCCACGTCAGCATAGGCAAATCTGTGCTTAAGTCCCTTCAGCAGTTCACCTACCTGGGAAGCATCATCTCTTCAGACACCAAGGTTGATAAGAGATAGATCACAGACTAGCAAAGGCATAGAGATTCGGAAGGCTTCACAAAAGAGTCTGGAGCAACAAGCACCTGAGGCAAAGCACCAAAATCAGTGTGTACAAAGCTATCGTACTGTCTATTCTCCTTTATGGGTCTGAAACATGGGTTTCATCGCCAACACCTACAACTCCCCGAACACCTCCATCAGCGCTGCCTTCGCACAATCCTAAATATACACTGGACTGACTATGTGATGAATGTTGCTGTCCTTGAACAAGCAGCATTGAGGCCATGCTATTGAGAACATAGCTGCACTGGGCAGGGCACGTCTCTAGGATGGAGGACCACTGCCTCCCAAAGATACTACTCTATGGTGATCCCACCGCGGGTCAGCGCAAGAGAGGTGCCCCCAAAAAGAGATATAAGGACTCCCTGAAACAACATCTCAGGCTTGGCCAGATTGATCACCAACAATGGTCCACCCTGGCCTCACATCGGAAGGCATGGAGACGCACTATCCACAATCCTGCGGCCTCTTTCAAGAAGACAAGCCGAACGAGTGTCAAAGAGAGACGACAACGCAGAAAGAACCGCATCTTGGAAATAACATCACCCAAGGAGACTTTCTGCTGTGCTTTCTGCAACTGGACTTGCCTATCTCGGATTGGCCTTTTTAGTCATCAACGCGCTTGTAGAAAGCGTGGGATGAGTCCTTCCTGAATCTTCGTTTGCAAAGAAAAGCCAGAGAGAAAGACATCTAAATTATATACAAACAAATAAGTAGTGGAGCCTTGATGAAGGTTGCTATTTCCACAAGTCTAGTTATGAGGACAGGTGTAGAACCTAGAGCCCATGAGAAGTTATTGAGCTGCCTCCCCCATGACTTCTGGCCACCATTGCCATCTGTGATCAGTTGTTACAACCATAGTCCAACAAGCACTGAAGTTGAATAAATCCACGATGTAAAGTATGATTGCATTAGATGGGGAAAATGCAAGCTTTTCTTCATTTGAAAAGTAAGAATGGACAACTCCATAATAAAAAGCAGTGCTGTTTTGAACATATATTACTAAATAATTTACTTTGCTTCAATCTTATGTATATTTAAAATGATTTTTCCCATGTTCATGTTCACATAAACCTGTGAGCATTAATTTCCCATCGCAACCTGCCATCGTTGTCTTGGAGAAATTGCACATCAGCAATAATATAATCTTGTAAACAGAATTTAATTATTGATGCAAAAGTAGTGAAATGACTTTACAATCAAACTGAATGGAATTTTAGATCATTTGTTTTCTCCCCTAAGCCTGTTACGTAAAAGTGTAAATATTACAAATTGTCCAGGCTTCTTCAGTTATAGGATATTTAATATTTAACAAACGTAAGGGGATTTTTTTTCTTATTGTCATCAACACCATCACAATTATTAAGCTCTTCTTTTAGTAATGAATGCACGGGGTATGCCAATAACGCTTTCACAATAAATTCCTTTAATATGATGAGACTGAAGTAAGTTGTGTTTTGGGAGCCGGATTCTTGCAGTGAAAGATATGTATTTGGGGATTATGGGATTCCTCCTTTACCCTTTTCCGAATCAATTTTGCACCAGTTCCACACTTTTTTTTTCCTCTGGGAAAAAATGTTCACATATGATTTTTTTTGTGCACACAAGCATACATGTTAATGAATCCTCTCATACAGAAGCTTCTTTTTGAAATGTCCTTTACACATCCCAAACTTTTCACTTTGCTACTCTGCTGCTGAATTCGCATGCCCAGTGTGAAATACATCTTACCACGTTAAAACAGTGGACGTGGCACTTAATGAGACATGCCACATCACCACAGGATGTCTACACCCTACACCGCTGGAGAAATTATACTGCTTAGCTGGGATCGCACCACCTGACATCCATCAGGAAGTAGCAGCCCGTTGCGTGTACAAGGGTGACACGTCTCGCACCAAGAACAATAACACAGACACAAGTGGTTGGATGAAAATAGCCACAACTCATTTATTGAAAACAGGAACAAAAGGTTGGCGGCCACGGATGGGTCCTGGATCAGGGTCGAACAGCCCCCACGAATGTCCAAAGACGTTGCAAGCCTGGGTGCAAGCGGCGCAATGCCTGTCTACGGAAACTCGGCACCCCAGGGGGCCTGGGCGTTATTCCCCTTACAACCAAGGGGCGATAAGCCAGCCTGATCCAGGGGCCATGCCACACGCCAAACACAGAATTGTGACAAAGAACATATTAACACATAACCAGTAACATAGCAAAATGAAGTTAAGTGGAAGCCACTGCAAAGGCTGTCGGTGGAGGATGCTGGCGGCGTAATAAAGGGCGCCATTTCCAGCCCGCTTGGCCGCCCCCCGCCAGCATCCTCTGCCGACAGCCTTTGCAGCAAGCAATGAAGGAAAGGCAAAACGCAGAGAGGAGCCCCTGCAGATCCCCAGTCTCACTGCCCGTGGCTCCCACGCCTTCTTCCTCCTCGGATTTCGGCACAACAGGACGAAGAGTGGCGGCTCAGAGGCCAGGTGCGCCCCAGCAGCCCCATCTCTTCTGCCTCCGCCAAAAAGGGCAGCGTCCTGGGTGAGTTGCCTCCTTTCCCGCTTTTTGCTGCCTCCTCAGTGGCGATCTCTCTCTCTCCCTCCTGTCCCAGGCTGCCGCCGGGCCGTCTCCCCCCACCCACGTGGAGGAGTTCTCCCTCTGGGGCAGGCGCCTGCAGCCGGGTGCACTCTCCTCCGCCGGCGCTCGTCTGGGAGGGAGACAGACCTCACTGGAGGTTTCCTCCCAGAAGCACGCTCTTCTGACGTTTGCCCTCAGGGGCGGGCTGAGACATTTGGGGGGGCATGGCCTAGGGTGGCCTTATGGGTAATCCGGGCCTGTTTGTTTGTGGTTTTTGTTTGCATTATAACTATATTCTCAATTCGCTTCTGACACGATTTAAAGAAACCTCCCAAACTTTTTCCTCATTTCCTCTCTTGCTTGGAGTTTTAGGATATTGTTACTGGATGGTGAAAGAAGGCTGGAGACAGTAATGTTCAGTGTGAGTTTTGCAGTGGCATGTCAGCATTAAATAACCCAATAAAGCCTGATCTCGGGAAGAACGGGACTCTAGCCAATCCTATTGGAGCTCTAGGGGCCTGTCCAAACAACTAGAAGAAATAGCAGCTCTGGCATTAAGAAGGACAGTGGTTAAGCCTGTCTCACCAGCAACCCCAGCATGTTAAAACATTGTATTCTTTGTACGTACCTGTTCCGTCCTCCAGACGTTTCATATGCATAGCCCCATAGTTTTGTTTTAAAAGGCAGCATTTTTCCTTTTGCATTTTTCCTGGGACTGTTCCAGGCACACTGACACCTTGCCTGTTAATTATTAGCAGGGTTGCAGCCTGGTGCAGAATTTGTCGCCTAAAGCTCTGCAAATGTATCTTTTTAGTTGGTGTCCGCCCTTTTTTCTTCCTGGGGATTGGCCTCCATTTTATTTATTTATTTATTTATTTATTATTCGGGCTTCTATGCCGCCGACTCCCTGAGGCTCGCGGCGGCTTACAGGAGCCGAAGGGCACAGTAAAATACAGGCAATAAGCAGTTAAAAACAATTAAAAACAATAGCAGTACAGTAATTAATAACACAGTTAAAGCAATGAACAGCACATCATCCTCAGAAGAACGAATAGATGGCGGGGCATGGGCAGGACTTACTCACCAAAGGCCTGCTTAAACAGGTATGTTTTACAGGCCCGTCTAAACGGGAGCAAGTCCTTCATAGCCTGAGTTCCGGCCGGGAGGGCGTTCCACAGCGTAGGTGCTATGACAGAGAACGCCCTCCGGCGGGTAGCAGTCAGCCTTGCGAGTTTAGCTGAAGGTATCTCCAGGAGATTGGAGTCCTCAGATCGAAGTGATCTCGGAGGGCAATATGGGGTGAGACGGTCCCTCAAATACGCTGGCCCCAGGCCGTGTAAGGCCTTAAAGGTGAGGATTTTATTTTAGAAAGTGTTTCAGTTCCTTTCAAAGAGGGAAGGAATTCAGATGTGTTTTTTGGCCAGCCAGGATTGGCTCCGAAAGGGTCACCGTAAGTACTGGGTGCTAACCTGCGTGCTAACCTGCATGCTGACCTGCTGATTGCTATTTGCTTGACCATTAGCTGGGGACTGCTGGAACCAGATGGGTTTATGGTACCTTGCAGAGACTGGCTTTGCATGCTGTATAGGATAGACATCTGGTTACCAGCCCAGCTTTAGGTCACCTTTGGACTGGTCTTAGGTTTAGAGGGGGGAAGGAGTGGTTCCTTCAACCAAACACCTAGGACCAGGGTGGGAAATATCGGGTTTCCTGCCATCCAAAGGGAAGCAGTAGGAATCTTTTGAACAACAACCCAAGGCATTTCCAGTCTCTTTTTTTTGCAACCATAAAGCTGTGCCAAGACTTTGTTACTAAATAAACTGTTTGATTTTCAACTTTAATTTGGAGTGTTTTTGGGTTGCCAGACCACCTAGCCTTTTCAGCAAGCGCTCTGCAGTCCACCAGGTAGAAAGGACAACACATCTGCCAGTTTTAATGTTAAACAGACCTGGTGTGACGGCATAGTACCTATAAAAATGTAATTTATTTCTTTTGCTGTGGATTTTCTTCCTTTGTCCCCCGGTCTGTTCAGTCTCAGCAAATGATATGGAAACTTGTGTTATGGGTAGGAAGGTGGAAGTTTTATGCTTGTCCCTACTTATCTATCCTCTTCTAATTATGATGTCTCCAAAGGCCGAGATTCTCCCTCTCTTTCCTTTTCCTTTTGTCTGGCACCAAATCCTGCTGAAACAACTGAGCACCAAAGACAGTTTTATAGCTCCTTGTCTTCCATTGCTCTTGCGGAATAATAATGAGTACGGGAGGACCATCCCATTTTTTGATTTACAAGGCACTCTGAGGTCTCTACTGTATTCCAAGCCCAGAATAGGAAAGGGGGGAATGATCATAAATCACCGGCTCCCCCAAAAACCTCCAAAGGCGCTCTGATGGAGAGGGAGAAAACGGAGTCGCTCCAAGTCATCCCTCGAATAATATTTGTCACGCTGACACACTGTACTGATAGCAATCTGGCTGTGTCTTGCAAAGAAATCATCTCCATCTGTCTCATTGGCTGAATAATATCCCTTTGATTTACAGTAGAAAGGCTCAGCACAATATCAAGGAGGCTGTGTCAAAGCTTAGCGGTGCAACTGCGGTGTCAGGACTCACTGACCTGGTTCTTCCCAGCTCTGAGCAAAAAGGCAAAGGCTGGTTTCTTCCTTGCACGCAGCTGTCTGCTGAGCCGGCCTCTCTCCAGCCGGGCACTTCTATGTAATATCCATGAACATGGGTCAGTTCTTCCGTAACATTGCCTGGAGATGAATGAGCACTGAGCCTCATATAATGTTTAATCAGGATTTGCTATTCTTAGATACTAGGCCTGGTTGATCCAGAAGAAAAGAAAAGAAAAAGGTACAAAACTCATTCCAGATGTAGGGGGCGCTGGCGCTTCAAATCAGATTGACTTCCGAAATTTTTCGAAATAGTTTCGGATTAATTACAAAATTTCGGAATGGCTTCGTTAATGGCGGACACGCATGTTTAGCTTTTCACCGCCCGCGAGGCGCCCTTTCGCCACTCGCCGGGCATCATCTGTTCAGGTCCGGATTAACACCTTTTTGCACCCTAGGCCACACTTTGGAATTACGCCCTTGCCAACCTCTACCGCACGCCCCCCTCCACCCCCGGGAAAGGGCCGGGCCCCCTCCTTACCCACCGGGCCGCAGAGCAGGAAGTCCATTCAACACAGGCATGTAGCCAGGGGGGGCTAAGGGGGCTCCAGCCCCGAAATTCTCAGGGTGGTCCGCGAAAAGGCCTTACTGGTACATTATTTAAACTGTTATGTGCATTTAAATCATGATCTGATCACCATGCTCATTATATCCCACATTAATGGGATTATTGGGATAACAATACAAAAAGGTTTGCTAGGGTAGACCCTCTTCCACCCAGTCTCAGCCCCCCGAACCAAACTCACCCCGAATCAAAATCCTGGCTACGGCCCTGATTCAACAGTTCATCAATCAAAAGTCTTTTTTATCTTTTTGAAGTGCCCAAAATAAGCAATCCTTCACAAGTGTGAATTTAAAGAGACAGGCTCTTCAGTGTTAGCTTGTAGCAATTCAACAGTCCATAATCCATACAATATACAGTTCTTTCAGGAAACAATAACGACCAGCCCCATGGACACGAAATTCCAATGTTCAAAAGTTCGATGTGTGGAGTGCCAGGGGGAGGGGCCGAAGGCAATAGGGTAGGATATACAGCCAACGAGGACCATTAATTGAGGAATCCCATCTCTCGTTTCAACCGTGTTGACCGGAGTCCGTCTTTCTCAAGGCTCAGTGCAATCTAATATACCATTCCCATTGAAAGGTACCCAAACGGCATTCAATAATTCTATAGTGTGCGGGCCAATCCCGATGCAGCCAAAGGGCTTGTGGCAAAAGCCATGGCCAAGCAGAAGGAGGAGTGTCCCAGGCAGCCGAGAGATGAATGAGCACTTTGGTTGGGCCAGGCCGCCTCGAGGATAGCATTTAAACAGCCAACCTCTGAAGTGCGGAGGGAGAAGAAAGAACCAAAGGGAGGGGAGCGGGGAGGATGGGGTGGGGGAGGGAGGAGGGAGGGGGCAAGAGGAGGAGGAAAAGGGGGCGGGGGCAATAGCGGGAGGAATCGGGGGAGGAAAAAAAGACATGCTGTCAAAGCGCCCAGTGGTGCCACCTTCCCCGCCCACGGCCCCTCCTCTCTTTCTCTCTCTCCATCAGTGGGGGAAACTGAGGCAACCGAAAAGGGACCCTCCCGAATGGCTAGGAAGATAGCCCACTCACCCACCCACCCGTTTTGGGGCAGAAAAAAAGGCTATTTCTGGCTCCGCAATTAAAGGGGGAAAGAGGCAGAGGCGTGGGGAAGCGCATGCGAGGGAGCGGGGGTGCTCACGGGTCTTGCACTCGCTGACTCTCTCGCTCTCTCGCTCGCTCAGAAGGCAGGCTCCCCGTCTGCTCCTGTGGGGAGGGAGGGAAACAGGCATGAGCAGAGTGGCCGAGGGCATCTCTGGGGGGGCGCATGCCGCTGAGTTGGGAGAGACCCCAGAGGCCGGCTATGGCATTTTTATTTGTTTCAACATATTTTTTTTGGTCCGTGATTCTGCGCCCCCTCAGCTTGTGCTCCTAGGCCATGGCCTAGGTTGGCCTTATGGGTAATCTGGGCCTGCGTCTGTTCGCAGCCTGTCTCGCCAGAGATGCTTTCTATAGAAGCCCAGAAGTCAGGCGGACAAGGAGGCTGCTGGGACTCCGGGGCCAGGAAAGGGAGAAGGGAAGGAAGAAGCAAAGGGGGAGAAACAGAGGGAGGGAGGGAAGGAAGTAGGTTGGGGTTTATAAAGAGGGGAAGGAAGGAAGGAAGGAAGGAATAGAAGGACTGTAGCGATGAAGGAAGGGAAGGAAGCCAGACGGAAGAAAGGAAGGAAATGAAAGAAGGGGGAAGGGAGGGAGGAACAAAGGAAGGGAGGAAAAAGGAAGGGAAGGGAAGAAGAGAGACGGTAAGGAGGAAGGCAGAAGGTCTTTGGTCTAGAGGGTATTCAGAGGTCCCTTCCATCACTATTATTAATATTAATATTATCAATCTTAATTATATTGTTATTATCTGTTGGGGGTCAGTTGATTGTGCTTTCCCTCTATGAAGGCAGATGGGGGTTGGAAGCGGAGGGAAGACATCCGCATCTAAACTGGGTGTTTAACAATATTATTAAGATTGCTAATTGATAATATTAATAGTAATAATAGTAATAATCGTGCTGGAAAGGGACTCTAATATTAGCAATCTTAATAATATTGTTATTATTATCTGTTGGGCTAGAGTGCTATCAGTTCGCTGATGACACTCAGCTTGTATTGAGGATGGAGGGCTGGCTGGACTCTGTACCATCAGTGCCTAGAGGCTGTTACTGGATGATTGTGTGCCAGCAGGTTGAGGGTGAATCTAGCAAAGACGGAGATCCTTTGGCTTGGTTGACCAGGCAGCGGGGATGTCCAGTTGCCTACCCTGGATGGCGAGGCGTTATGCCCGTCCTTTTGGACCCTCTGCTGATGATGGAGGCCCAGATCTCCGCTGTAAGCAGACTGCTTTTTTCCATCTGTGGCTGGCTAGATGGCTGGCCCCCTACCTGTCTAGGGATGACCTAGCCATGGTGGTCCAGGCCACAGTCATCTCAAGGCTGGACTACTGTAACACCCTCTACATTGGCCTACCCTTGTCGGTGATCAGGAAGCTTAAGTTAGTACAGAATGCGGCTGTTCGACTCCTCGCTGGGGCTCCGGTGAGGTGTCATATAACACCAATCTGGAGCAACTACACTGGCTACCGATTGAGCACCGAATTACCTTCTAAGTGATGGTTCTTACCATTAAGGCCTTATATCAGGGGTGCCCACATTTTTTTTCAGCATGCGAGCTACTTATAATAAAACCAAGTCAGAAAGATCTACCTACCTCCTCAAGCCTGGAGAGGGAGGGGCGGGGCGGGGCTTGATGTGGCCTGGCTCGGCCCCCCTGGCTTCCGCTCTACCACCAGCTTCTCCAGGCTTGAGGATGGCAGGGCCAAGCCAGCCTTGTGCTAGCTATGTCACCACTGGCTTGGCACTGCCATCCTCAAGCCTGGAGAAGCTGCTGGTAGAGCGGAAGCCAGAGGGGGGCGGAGCCCCACCCCCTCACCTCTGGCTTTGGAGGTCCCATCAGCTTCTCCAGGCTTGAGGATGGCAATGCCAAGCCAGTTTTGTGCTAGCTATGTCACCACTGGCTTGGCATTGCCATCCTCAAGCCTGGAGAAGCTGCTGGGAGTGCCGAAGCCAGGGGAGGGGGCGGGGCTTGGTGTTGCCTGGCTCCACCCCCCTCTGAGAAGCCCCCCATCTGGCTGGGATCGACCTCCTTCGGTCCTGGGATCGACTGGTTGATCGCGATCGACTTCCTGGGCAGCCCTGCTTTATATGGCCTAGGGCCGGTGTCTTTGAGGGACCGCCTCACCCCCTACTAACCCCAGAGATCACTTTGCTGAAGACCAAGATCTATTGGAAGTCCCTAGTTTTAAGTCTTTTCGCTTAACAGCGACTAGGCAAAGGGCCTTTCCGGTCGTGGCACCATCTCTCTGGAACACCTTACCTTCGGAAGTTCGCGCCTTGCGGGATTTACCAATTTTCCGTAGGGCGTGTAAGACATACCTGTTTCGGCAGGTGTTCAAACTTTGTCAGCTTGTTTAACTGGTCTTATTGGTTCTTATGTGTTTGTTCTATATTTTGTGAGCCGCTTCGAGCCCCTGGGGAGTGGCGGCATACAAATTTGAATAATAGATAAATAATCATTATCATCCTTGAATCAGTTGTGCTTGGCAAATACATTTTTTAAAATACTCAAATCATCCAAGATAAAAATGCAAATAGCACAAAGTGCTTTTGCAAGCAGCAATGAGAGTTGTTGACAAAGGAAGATTGAGAATTCAGAAGTAGAGGTAAACTTACAAATTGCCAGGAAGAAAAATCAAATGCAGGCTTTAAGTCTCCAAGACAGTTTGTGCCAAATGTATCTCTTGCTTCCTAATCTTTTTTTGCAGGCAAAGCACAACAGCCACTGACATTGCTCAAAAGAAACGGAAGGAATACCACAAGAAGCTACTCACTCCCATACCTCAACAACTCATTTGCTTTCTTGGGTTGTTATAGAAAGGTCAAGATGATTTTGTCAGAGTCAACAAATTTCATCCTATTCTAAATGAAAAGTGATTTGAGATTATTGGTGGGGGAGGATCTAATACAGGTGAAGCCAAAAGTGACATATTTCCTCCCTTTTCTGGTAAGTCTGAATCCATTGGCAATGCTGGCCCAACATAAAGAAGGTTGCATCATTCCAACCTTGGATAGCAACCAGATTGTTTCTGAAAGTACAAAAAGCTGGCATTTTATGTTTTCTATGTCAGTATTTCCCAACCAGTGTGCCGTGGCACACTAGTGTGCCGTGAGCGATCATCAGGTGTGCCGTGGGAAATTGGAACCTCCAATACCCTTTCTTCCCCCTCCTGCCGAACACTTTTCCTTCTCCACTCGGGCTCCCTTCTTTCGAGCCTCGTTCTGCTCGCTTTGCTCTGGGGCGAGTCTACACAGTAGCGCCCGCACGGGTCACGTCTTACTCCCTACCCCCTCCCCTCCTGAACACGCTCACGCTGCTCCCTCGGATCAAAATGGCGGCAGAAGCGGCAGTGGAGAAGAAAAAGTAAGTGTTTGGCAGGAGGGGGAAGAAAGGGCGCGACGGGGAAGGGGGGAGGACGAGGTCACTGTTGAAAGCTGGCCTGGGCACACGTGGACCTTCCAGGTGTTTTGGACTCAACTCCCACCATTCCTAGCAGCCTCAGGCCCTTTTCCTTTTCCCCTCAGCCATTTAAGCAGGAAAGGGCCTCAGGCTGTTAGGAATGGTGGGAGTTGAAGTCCAAAGCACCCAGAGGGCCGAAGTTTTCCCATGCCTGTTTTAGGGACCTTAAAGTGGTGAGCCTCCTCCCAACATTGTGATTCTGGATAGAAAAAACAACAACATAACATAACATTGTTTGAGTCCACAGTGCTCTCTAGGTGTAGGTGAACTACAACTTCCAAACTAAAGGTCAATTCCCAAGCAAACCCTTTCAGTACTTTCTGTTGGTAATGAGAGTTCAATATGGCCCCCTATCTCTCCCGGAACGATCTGGCCACGGTGATCCAAGCCACAGTCATCTCAAGGCTGGATTACTGCAACGCGCTCTACGTTGGCCTTCCTCTGTCGGTGACCCGGAAGCTCAGGCTAGTGCAGAACACTGCCGCCCGGCTCCTGTCTGGCACGCCAGCTGGCGCCCACATAACACCTGTTTTGCAGGATCTGCACTGGCTGCCAATTGAGCACCGGATCACCTTCAAAGTGTTGGTCCTCACCTTTAAGGCCTTACACGGCCTGGGGCCAGCGTATTTGAGGGACCGTCTCACCCCATATTGCCCTCCGAGATCACTTCGGTCTGAGGACTCCAATCTCCTGGAGATACCTTCAGCTAAACTCGCAAGGCTGACTGCTACCCGCCGGAAGGCGTTCTCTGTCATAGCACCTACGCTGTGGAACGCCCTCCCGGCCGGAACTCGGGCTATGAAGGACTTGCTCCCGTTTTGACGGGCCTGTAAAACATACCTGTTTAAGCAGGCCTTTGGTGAGTAAGTCCTGCCCATGCCCTGCCATCTATTCGTTCTTCTGAGGATGATGTGCTGTTCATTGTTTTAACTGTGTTATTAATGACTGTACTGCTGTTGTTTTTAATTGTTTTTAACTGCTTATTGCCTGTATTTTACTGTGCCCTTCGGCTCCTGTAAGCCGCCGCGAGCCTCAGGGAGTCGGCGGCATAGAAGCCCGAATAATAAATAAATAAATAAATAAATATGCCAAGTTTGGTTCAATTCCATTATTGCAAGAGTTCAGGATGCTCTTTGATTATGTGTTAACTATAAATCCCAGAAACTGTAACTCCTAAATGTCAAGGTCTATTTTCCTCAAACTCCATTTGTGTTCACATTTGGGCATATTGAGTATTCATGCCAAGTTTGGTCCTGGTCCAACATTGTTTGAGTCCACAGTGCTCTCTGGATATAGGTGAACTACACATCAAAAACCCAAGGTCAATGCCCACCAAACTCTTACAGTATACTTATAGTCTTTGGTGACCCTTCTGATACCTCCCCCTTGTGACCCCCAGGGGTCCCGTCTTCGAGTTAGAGAAATGCTGATTTGGACATATGCATTTTGTGAGACAAGTGGGTTCACAATACTATTTATGCAGGTCAAGGTTAAGCAGCCTAATGACTTCAGAGTATTTTAGATTACATTGAGAAGAAGCAAGGTTGCCCATCCATGACCTATTTAAGCACCCTCTAAATGTTTTCAATTATAGCTTCTATCAAACTGTGCCAGCATGTTCAATAATAACGGATTATGGGAGTTGCAGCCCAAAAGATCTGGTGGGCTCTAGGCCACCTACTCTTAATAAATATCTTTATATTGAAATTGTGATGCAGACTTGGTTTTTTAAAGTACATCCTTAGTTTACTATGGAAATAAGATAGAAGAGTCTTAAAGCACAGAAAGCAGTAGACCAGGGGTCAGAACCCTATGGCTCGTGAGCCATATATGGCTCTTTCGAGAATTGCCATCTGGCTCTCCGCCTGTCCCTCACATGCCGGCTCTCAGCTGTGCACGTGGCCTTCGCCCTCCTTCGCCACAAATTCCGCACGCAGCTGAGAGCCAGCATGGAGAGTTTGGTGCTGGCCCCGCCACCAGCGGTACAGCGCATGCAGAAATTGGGGCGAAGGGGTATGAAGGCTGGGTGCGCAGCTCCGCTGGAGGCGGGGCCAGTGCCAAGCTCTCCATGCTGGCTCTCAGCTGCGTCTTGTGGCGAAGGAGGGCGAAGGCCTCTCCCTCCTTCTCGCCACAAATTCCGCCTCTTGCTCAGAGCTTCCTGTGGTGTCGGAGAGGTAACACAGCTGTGCTTGCAATCTGAAGGTTGCAAGTTCGATTCCCGAGCTCCCGAGCTGGCTTGGACAACCAGCTGTGAGCCCCAGTCCACTGCCCACCCAGCAGTTCGAAAATAGCCTAGCTGTGATTAGATGAACCCTAAATAAGCAGTATTATTATTATAGTCGGGGGGGAACTCGTCTGTGGCATCTCCGGCCAGATGCGGAGCTTCTGGTGTCGGGGCGGGTCCTGGCTCGCGCCCCGCGCTCCCCTGCCTCGGACCCAGCAGGCTGCCTGCATGGGCCTGCTGCACATCCCGAGGCCTGCTCCGGGCTTCTTGCAGAGCCTCTGGTATGGGGCAGGGGAGGGAGATGGCCCGCCTCCCGCGCTCGCCGGGGCTGCGCCTGCCACTTCTCGCTGTCAGAGCTGGGAGATCTTAGCCTTGAGGAGGCTCAGACTCCCAGTCTGCCTTGACCTGCCTCCTGGACATTGCAAGGGAAAGGAGGAGGGGGATGGGGTATATAAGGTGTGTTTGGGTGACGGTTCACTGCTTTGACTTTATGGGTGTTGTACCTGCAATAAATCTTGTTGGATCGTGAACCGCCTGCATGTGATCCTTACGGAGAATTGGAGCGTCCTCACACTCCGCCATCTCGCCGCCGGCCAGGACCTGGCGTGGGAAACTATTCAGTTTATTAATGATCTGCTGTTGTGAAAAGTCCTCCAAAAGAAGTCCCTCTGTTTGATGGTTAGTGTGTTTCTAAACCCATTATATCTTTTATTTGACTGCCTCCAACTGAGACACATTCTGTTATTGTCAGTACTTCTCAAAACTAGACAGATGCCCAGAGGCACAGCCTCTTGAGTTTGAAAAGATTGGTCGATAACTTTATTGCCGTGGCCCAGAAAATGTCATGACACTTTGGTGCAATCATTGACAATGGGCGCCCATAAAGCTGATGTAGGGCTCAATCCTTCAAGAAACCCCATTCCTGAGACAGCAAAAACAGAGAGAACAAAGCAATGCTACAGCAAAAAGAGAGCTGAAGTTTAGCTTGCGCTTCTGGATCAAAGCTTCTCCTCGGTTAAGAGTTCCATTTGCTTGCAACAGCTTCCTTGAATCAAAGCGTTTTGAATATTGTAACACTAATACAGGGGTGCTCACACTTTTTCAGCATGCGAGCTACTTATAAAACAACAAAGTCAAAATGATCTACCTACCCACTACAAAAAGGTGAAACATATAACACAATATCTGCTTTGAACGGGGTTTTCTGAGTCCACACTGCCATATAATCTGATTCAAAGCAGATAACATGGGATTTTATTCAACTGTGTGGAAAGGACCTCCGATAACCCAGGGCCCTTCCACACATCCTATTTACAGTTGACACACACAAATGGATTTCTTACTCAGGCCCGGATTACCCATAAGGCCACCCTAGGCCACGTTTTTTTTGGGGGGGGGCAACAGGTCCGGACCCCCCAAAAAAGTTTTTTTTTAATCCAAAAAAATTTCCAAAAACAATTCAAAACAAAAATTCCAAAAAAAGGGGCGCATGCACACGGCGGCATAAGCGCCATCCACGGCCGGCCCCCCCCTTGCTCTGCCCCCGCACTCGGCTCCGCCTCGCCCCCGGCTCCGCCCCCGCCTTCTTGCTAGCGCAAGGAGGAGGAAGGAAAGCCCCACCCCCGGAGCCGATCTCCCCTCCCTCTTCCTCCCTCCTAAAAGCCGTCATGACTCATGCCGGCCTGAAAAGGGCGATTTCGGCTGCTTCTCAGGCCGGCATGGTGGCTTTAGGAGGGAGGGAGGGAGGAGCCATGGGGAGGCCTCACATCAGCTCCGGAGGTGGGGCTTTCCTGTCAGATTCTTGCATTTGAAAAGTAATTCATGAGTCAACACAAGATGTATTATTGCAGTTTGAGATGACCTGCGGTGTGGCGTGCTTGACACCAGATGGCGCTGTTTCAAGACTGATAAATGGATCTTGAGGATTTGTCAGTTGAAAGTGACAGTTGGGATCTGACAGTTGGTTTGGAATATCTGTGAGGAAAGGATGTTAAGAGAGGTAGCTGATGGCTGTTGTTTTTGATGCTTTGCCAGTTATTGTTAAATACAATTCAATACAAAGTTATATATTTACCTTGTGAATTATATGAGAGTTTCATTATTCACACGAACAGAGACTGGAGGTTTT
>JARBWK010000013.1:39619916-39656775 GCA_030556195.1 Anolis apletophallus
TGGTAGTTTATTGAAGACACAAAACCTATAAAGCTGAAGCACCCGCTTCCCATCACCACAATCCTTATATACTAATCCCTCCCCATGCAATGCCTGGAGAGGGGTTGCACCCTGACTCAGCAATCCCAGTGAGTCTTTGCATTACCCAGAGTTCCCTGGGTATTACATCATACCCAGAGCCTTATCTAGACCAAAGGTCATAGTCCCAGTATATTCAACTGCAAAGAAATAGAGCAAAGTTCATGGTTGAATCATCTCTTTCTGACTCAACAACTCAGGTGAAAGTAGTAGGCTCATGGCAGGCTGGGATCTGTCTCTGGCCCCAGGCATAGAGATTCTAGCCCTGACAGAACGGTTGGGGGATGTTGGCCTGCTGAGAGCAGCTGATGGAAGTGCCGAAGCCGGGGGAGGGAGCAGAGCCAGGCCCCGCCATGCCCCGCCCCTCCCCCCGGTTTCAGCTCTCCCAGCAGCTGCTCCAGCATTGAGGGGGCAGTGCCAAGCCAGCGGTGGCAGAGCCAGCACAATGCTGGCTTGGCACTGTCCCCTCAAGGCTGGAGCAGCTGCTGGGAGTGCCGAAGCTGGGGGAGGGGTGGAGCCAGGTCGCGTCATGCCCCACCCCTCCCCCCAGCTTCAGCTCTCCCACAGAGGAGGAGCGTGATCAGTGGATGGGCTTCAGTGGGCGGGGCTCCTCCACACGGCTTCAGCGAGCGAGGGGCGAGAGTCATGGCGGGAGTCATGCTGGATTGGAGGCTGGCTGGGGAAACGGCCGAAGGAGGCGGCGCCCGGCCCCTTTTTTTTCTTTGCAGCCGCCTGGCCCTTCCTCTTCCTCCCCCAAGCAGCAGGAGTTCGGCAGGAGGAGGGGGGAAGGAAGGGGGACAGAGAGCTTTTCCCATGGCACAGCAGGAGGTCTGTCACGGCACACTAGTGTGCCATGGCACACTGGTTGGGAAACACTGTTTTAGGATATTGGTACTGGATGGTGAAAGAAGGCTGGAGACAGTGATGTTCAGTGTCGGTTTTGCAGTGGCATGTCAGCATTAAATAACCCAATAAAGCCTGATCTGGGAAAGAACGGGACTCTAGCCAATCCTATTGGAGCTCTAGGGGCCTGTCCAAACAAGTAGAAGAAATAGCAGCTCTGGCATTAAGAAGGACAGTGGTTAAGCCTGTCTCACCAGCAACCTCAGCATATTAAAAATTGTATTCTTTGTACGTACCTATAAAAATGTAATTTATTTCTTTTGCTGTGGATTTTCTTCCTTTGTGTCCCCCGGTCTGTTCAGTCTCAGCCAATGATATGGAAACTTGTGTTATGGGTAGGAAGGTGGAAGTTTTATGCTTGTCCCTACTTATCTATCCTCTTCCAATTATGATGTCTCCAAAGGCCGAGATTCTCCCTCTCTTTCCTTTTCCTTTTGTCTGGCACCAAATCCTGCTGAAACAACTGAGCACCAAAGACAGTTTTATAGCTCCTTGTCTTCCATTGCTCTTGCGGAATAATAATGAGTATGGGAGGACCATCCCATTTTTTGATTTACAAGGCACTCTGAGGTCTCTACTGTATTCCAAGCCCGGAATAGGAAAGGGGGGAATGATCATAAATCACCGGCTCCCCCAAAAACCTCCAAAGGCGCTCTGATGGAGAGGGAGAAAACGGAGTCGCTCCAAGTCATCCCTCGAATAATATTTGTCACGCTGACACACTGTACTGATAGCAATCTGGCTGTGTCTTGCAAAGAAATCATCTCCATCTGTCTCATTGGCTGAATAATATCCCTTTGATTTACAGTAGAAAGGCTCAGCACAATATCAAGGAGGCTGTGTCAAAGCTTAGCGGTGCAACTGCGGTGTCAGGACTCACTGACCTGGTTCTTCCCAGCTCTGAGCAAAAAGGCAAAGGCTGGTGGTTTCTTCCTTGCACGCAGCTGTCTGCTGAGCCGGCCTCTCTCCAGCCGGGCACTTCTATGTAATATCCATGAACATGGGTCAGTTCTTCCGTAACATTGCCTGGAGATGAATGAGCACTGAGCCTCATATAATGTTTAATCAGGATTTGCTATTCTAATCAGGATTTTGCTATACTAGGCCTGGTTGATCCAAAACAGGGCTGTCCAACAGGCGGCCCTGGGGCTGTACACGGCCCCCGAGCCCCTTCCCTCCGGCCCCCTAACTTGTTTTAATAAAATACAAATAAAAAATAATAATAATAAAAAATACCTACTTCCGGGTTTAGGCAAGCATTGCGGGACTACGCCAGCCACAGACGGGATTTCAAGGGAGGTCAAAATCCCATCTGTGGCTGCATAGTCTCGCGATAGCTGCCGAAATCTCAGGTCCCGCGGGATTTGCGGCCGGCCTGGGCGCGCGCCTCCTCCCTCGCAGCTGCTTCCAGGCCAGCCCCCATTCCCTCAGAGAGAGGGAGGAGGGGAGTGAGGCAGGGAAGCCCCTCCTGGCTCCGTCCTCTTCCTGTGGAGGGCCCTCGCTTCCCGCCCCGCGGACGGGAGAGCCGCCGCGCCCGGCCTGAGCTTGGCCTCGCTCCAGCGGGGCTCTTCTTGGGCCCGTAGAAGTTGGACAGCCCTGATCCAAAAGAAAAGAAAAGAAAAAGGTACAAAACTCATTTCAGATGTAGGGGGCGCTGGCGCTTCAAATCAGATTGACTTCCGAAATTTTTCGAAATAGTTTCGGATTAATTACAAAATTTCGGAATGGCTTCGTTAATGGCGGACACGCATGTTTAGCTTTTCACCGCCCGCGAGGCGCCCTTTCGCCACTCGCCGGGCATCATCTGTTCAGGCCCGGATTAACACCTTTTTGCACCCTAGGCCACACTTTGGAATTACGCCCCCTTTAAGCCAACCTCTACCGCACGCCCCCCTCCACCCCCGGGAAAGGGCCGGGCCCCCTCCTTACCCACCGGGCAGCAGAGCAGGAAGTCCATTCAACACAGGCATGTAGCCAGGGGGGGCTAAGGGGGCTCCAGCCCCCGAAATTCTCAGGGTGGTCCGCGAAAAGGCCTTACTGGTACATTATTTAAACTGTTATGTGCATTTAAATCATGATCTGATCACCATGCTCATTATATCCCACATTAATGGGATTATTGGGATAACAATACAAAAGGTTTGCTAGGGTAGACCCTCTTCCACCCAGTCTCAGCCCCCCCCCCGGACCAAACTCAGCCCCCCCATCGAATCAAAATCCTGTCTAAGGCCCCGATTCAACAGTTCATCAATCAAAAGTCTTTTTATCTTTTGAAGTGCCCAAAATAAGCAATCCTTCACAAGTGTGAATTTAAAGAGACAGGCTCTTCGGTGTTAGCTTGTAGCAATTCAACAGTCCATAATCCATACAATATACAGTTCTTTCAGGAAACAATAACGACCAGCCCCATGGACACGAAATTCCAATGTTCCGAAAGTTCGATGTGTGGAGTGCCAGGGGGAGGGGCCGAAGGCAATAGGGTAGGATCTACACAGCCGACGAGGACCACACTTGAGGAATCCCATCTCTCGTTTCGACCGTATTGACCGGAGTCAGTCTTTCTCAAGGCTCAGTGCAATCCAATATACCCGTTCGCATTGAAAGGTACCCAAACGGCATTCAACAATTCTATAGTGTGCGGGCCAATCCCGATGCAGCCAAAGGGCTTGTGGCAAAAGCCATGGCCAAGCAGAAGGAGGAGTGTCCCAGGCAGCCGAGAGATGAATGAGCACTTTGGTTGGGCCAGGCCGCCTCGAGGATAGCATTTAAACAGCCTGGGGGCGGGACTTCCGCCGGCGCCTTCTTCCCTCTCGCTGGCGGCGGCTCCGCCCCTCCTCCCTTCAGTGAAGGGAGGGGGCGGAAACGGCGGGAGGGAGAAGGCGCCGGCGGTCCTGCCCCCAGGGCGACTCAGGCTTTTTCGCCGCCCCCTTTCGTGTTTGGAGCGCGGGCGAAGCGGGCGGCGGCGGGGAAGACGCCTGAGTCGCCCTGTGGGCGGGACTTCCGCCAGCGCTTTCTTCCTTCTCGCCTGGCGGGCGGCTCCGCCCCTCCTCCTTTCACTGAAGGGAGGGGGGCGGAACCGACGAGAGGGAAAGGCACCGCTGGGAGGAAGAGGAGGAGGATGGAAGGCGCCGCTGGAAGGAAGAGGAGGAAGAGGAGGAGGATTCCGGGCCCCTTTTGAGCCCCTCTGGGAGCCTCTCATCGCCCAGCCAGGAAGCCACGCCATGCCGCACGCAGTAAGTCTTACTTTGTCTTACTTTCGGGGTACCGTCGCCCAATATAAGACGTACCCCGAAAGTAAGCCGTAGTGGGGATTTTGGGGGTCAAAAGAAAGTAAGATGCTGTCTTACTTTCGGGGAAACACGGTAGCACAAGGCTGGCTTGGCACTGCCATCCTCAAGCCTGGAGAAGCTGCTGGTAGAGCGGAAGCCAGAGGGGCGGAGCCCCACCCCTCACCTCTGGCTTTGGAGGTCCCAGCAGCTTCTCCAGGCTTGAGGATGGCAATGCCAAGCCAGTTTTGTGCTAGCTATGCCACCACTGGCTTGGCATTGCCATCCTCAAGCCTGAGAAGCTGCTGGGAGTGCCGAAGCCAGGGAGGGGGCGGGGCTTGGCATTGCCTGGCTCCACCCCCCTCTGAGAAGCCCCCCATCTGGCTGGGATCGACCTCCTTCGGTCCTGGGATCGACTGGTTGATCGCGATCGACTTCCTGGGCAGCCCTGCTTTATATGGCCTAGGGCCGGTGTATTTGAGGGACCGCCTCACCCCCTACCAACCCCAGAGATCACTTTGCTGAAGACCAAGATCTATTGGAAGTCCCTAGTTTTAAGTCTTTTTCGCTTAACAGCGACTAGGCAAAGGGCCTTTCCGGTCGTGGCACCATCTCTCTGGAACACCTTACCTTCGGAAGTTCGCGCCTGCGGGATTTACCAATTTTCCGTAGGGCGTGTAAGACATACCTGTTTCGGCAGGTGTTCAAACTTTGTCAGCTTGTTTAACTGGTCTTATTGGTTCTTATGTGTTTGTTCTATATTTTGTGAGCCGCTTCGAGCCCCTGGGGAGTGGCGGCATACAAATTTGAATAATAGATAAATAATCATTATCATCCTTGAATCAGTTGTGCTTGGCAAATACATTTTTTAAAATACTCAAATCATCCAAGATAAAAATGCAAATAGCACAAAGTGCTTTTGCAAGCAGCAATGAGTTGTTGACAAAGGAAGATTGAGAATTCAGAAGTAGAGGTAAACTTACAAATTGCCAGGAAGAAAAATCAAATGCAGGCTTTAAGTCTCCAAGACAGTTTGTGCCAAATGTATCTCTTGCTTCCTAATCTTTTTTGCAGGCAAAGCACAACAGCCACTGACATTGCTCAAAAGAAACGGAAGCAATACCACAAGAAGCTACTCACTCCCATACCTCAACAACTCATTTGCTTTCTTGGGTTGTTATAGAAAGGTCAAGATGATTTTGTCAGAGTCAACAAATTTCATCCTATTCTAAATGAAAAGTGATTTGAGATTATTGGTGGGGAGGATCTAATACAGGTGAAGCCAAAAGTGACATATTTCCTCCCTTTTCTGGTAAATCTGAATCCATTGGCAATGCTGGCCCAACATAAAAAGGTTGCATCATTCCAACCTTGGATAGGAACCAGATTGTTTCTGAAAGTACAAAAAGCTGGCATTTTATGTTTTCTATGTCAGTATTTCCCAACCAGTGTGCTGTGGCACACTAGTGTGCTGTGAGCGATCATCAGGTGTGCCGTGGGAAATTGGAACCTCCAATACCCTTTCTTCCCCCTCCTGCCGAACACTTTTCCTTCTCCACTCGGGCTCCCTTCTTTCGAGCCTCGTTCTGCTCGCTTTGCTCTGGGGCGAGTCTGCGCAGTAGCGCCCGCACGGGTCACGTCTTACTCCCTCCCCCCTCTCCTCCTGAACACGCTCACGCTGCTCCCTCAGATCAAAATGGCGGCAGAAGCAGCAGTGGAGAAGAAAAAGTAAGTGTTGGGCAGGAGGGGGAAGAAAGGGCGCGAAGGGGAACGGGGAGGAAGAGGTCTCTGTTGAAAGCTGGCATGGGCAAACTTGGACCTTCCAGGTGTTTTGGACTCCAACTCCCACCATTCCTAGCAGCCTCAGGCCCTTTTCCTTTCCCCCCTCAGCCATTTAAGCAGGAAAGGGCCTTAGGCTGTTAGGAATGGTGGGAATTGAAGTCCAAAGCACCCAGAGGGCCGAAGTTTTCCCATGCCTGTTTGAGGGACCTTAAAGTGGCGAGCCTCCTTCCAACATTGTGATTCTGGATAGAAAAAACAACAACATAACATAACATTATTTGAGTCCACAGTGCTCTCTGGGTGTAGGTGAACTACAACTTCCAAACTAAAGGTCAATTCCCAAGCAAACCCTTTCAGTACTTTCTGTTGGTAATGAGAGTTCAATATGCCAAGTTTGGTTCAATTCCATTGTTGCAAGAGTTCAGGATGCTCTTCGATTATGTGTTAACTATAAATCCCAGAAACCGTAACTCCTAAATGTCAAGGTCTATTTTCCTCAAACTCCATTTGGGCATATTGAGTATTCATGCCAAGTTTGGTCCTGGTCCAACATTGTTTGAGTCCACAGTGCTCTCTGGATATAGGTGAACTACACATCAAAAACCCAAGGTCAATGCCCACCAAACTCTTACAGTATACTTATAGTCTTTGGTGACCCTTCTGATACCCCCCCTTGTGACCCCCCCCCCAGGGGTCCCGACTTAGAGGTAGAGAAATGCTGATTTGGACATATGCATTTTGTGAGACAAGTGGGTTCACAATACTATTTATGCAGGTCAAGGTTAAGCAGCCTAATGACTTCAGAGTATTTTAGATTACATTGAGAAGAAGCAAGGTTGCCCATCCATGACCTATTTAAGCACCCTCTAAATGTTTTCAATTATAGCTCCTATCAAACTGTGCCAGCATGTTCAATAATAACGGATTATGGGAGTTGCAGCCCAAAAGATCTGGTGGGCTCTAGGCCACCTACTCTTAATAAATATCTTTATATTGAAATTGTGATGCAAACTTGGTTTGTTAAAGTACATCCTTAGTTTACTATGGAAATAAGATAGAAGAGTCTTATGAAGTAACACATGCAAAAGCACAGAAAGCAGTAGCCATATGTGGCTCTTTCGAGAATTGCCATCTGGCTCTCCGCCTGTCCCTCACATGCCGGCTCTCAGCTGTGCACATGGCCTTCGCCCTCCTTCGCCACAAATTCCGCATGCAGCTGAGAGCCAGCATGGAGAGTTTGGTGCTGGCCCCGCCTCCAGCTGAACTGCGCATGCAGAATTTGGGGCGAAGGAGTATGAAGGCTGCGTGCGCAGCTCAGCTGGAGGCGGGGCCAGTGCCAAGCTCTCCATGCTGGCTCTCAGCTGCGTGCGGAATTTGTGGCGAAGGAGGGCGAAGGCCTTCTCCCTCCGTCGCCCCAAATTCCGCCTCTTGCTCAGAGCTTCCTGTGTTGTCGGAGAGGTAACACAGCTGTGCTTGCAATCTGAAGGTTGCAAGTTCGATTCCCGAGCTCCCGAGCTGGCTTGGACAACCAGCTGTGAGCCCCAGTCCACTGCCCACCCAGCAGTTCGAAAATAGCCCAGCTGTGATCAGATAAAGCGGGAATCGCAAAGCGAAGCGGGGAAGGATTTTTAAAGAAGGACTTTACAACACCTGGAAGTTCGGCTGCGGGGAAGGTGGAATGCAGAAACAGAGGCTCCCCGTCACGAGGATGGAACAACAGCACCCCCTTGTGACGTAACGACGCAATGACATAACAACTATGACGTAATGGAGCAATTACATCCTGTGACACACACTCTGTGAAGCAGCCAGGAAGAAGAAATCCTTCAAAAAAATTGCACTGTGTACTGTGTATCGTAATTTCTATGTCTTCCGACAGGGACTGTCTGTCGTTTGTGTAATGTAATCCGCACTGAGTCCCCTTCAGGGTGAGAAGAGCGGAATATAAATAAGCAGTATTATTATTATTGTCGGGGGGGAGGAACTCGTCTGTGGCATCTCCGGCCAGATGCGGAGCTTCTGGTGTCGGGGCGGGTCCTGGCTCGCGCCCCGCGCTCCCCTGCCTCGGACCCAGCAGGCTGCCTGCATGGGCCTGCTGCACATCCCGAGGCCTGCTCCGGGCTTCTTGCAGAGCCTCTGGTATGGGGCAGGGGAGGGAGATGGCCCGCCTCCCGCGCTCGCCGGGGCTGCGCCTGCCACCCTTCGCTGTCAGAGCTGGGAGATCTTAGCCTTGAGGAGGCTCAGACTCCCAGTCTGCCTTGACCTGCTTTGACGCCGGACCTTGGGGAATTCCCTGGGGTGAGGTAATCCTTTGGGAGCAGTGCTGAGTCAGGACGGATGTGACGCAACCTTTTCCGGACATTGGACACTGACTGGGAATATGCTGACTCAGCCAGGGTATGATGTAATATCCTCTGGACTGTGGGGTTGCTGAGTCAGCAGGACATGATGCAACCTTTCCTGGACATTGCAAGGGAAAGGAGGGAGGGGGGATGGGGTATATAAGGTGTGTTTGGGTGACGGTTCACTGCTTTGACTTTATGGGTGTTGTACCTGCAATAAATCTTGTTGGATCGTGAACCGCCTGCATGTGATCCTTACGGAGAATTGGAGCGTCCTCACACTCCGCCATCTCGCTGCCAGCCAGGACCTGGCGTGGGCCAGCCTCGCAGCGTTCCTGCGGTCCCCCAGTTCGGGGTGGAAGAGAGCTTCGGCCCGCCGCCTGCACCTGCCATGATAGGAGGCCCCAACGTGCCTCTTTCCTTTCAGTTAAGCCCAAAATAATATTTAATTAATTATATGGCTCTCACTGAAATAAATATTTCCAAATATTTTGCTTTTATGGCTGTCTGAGTCAAAAAGGTTCCCGAGCCCTGCAGTACACCGATCCACCCATTTCTTCTCAGGAGACAGCCTTTTGAACTCAATGGAGCTTACCTCTGGCTGAGAGAGGAGCACATTGTAAAACTATTCAGTTTATTAATGATCTGCTGTTGTGAAAAGTCCTCCAAAAGAAGTCCCTCTGTTTGATGGTTAGTGTGTTTCTAAACCCATTATATCTTTTATTTGACTGCCTCCAACTGAGACACATTCTGTTATTGTCAGTACTTCTCAAAACTAGACAGATGCCCAGAGGCACAGCCTCTTGAGTTTGAAAAGATTGGTCGATAACTTTATTGCCGTGGCCCAGAAAATGTCATGACACTTTGGTGCAATCATTGACAATGGGCGCCCATAAAGCTGATGTAGGGCTCAATCCTTCAAGAAACCCCATTCCTGAGACAGCAAAAACAGAGAGAACAAAGCAATGCTACAGCAAAAAGAGAGCTGAAGTTTAGCTTGCGCTTCTTGATCAGAGCTTCTCCTCGGTTAAGAGTTCCATTTGCTTGCAACAGCTTCCTTGAATCAAAGCGTTTTGAATATTGTAACACTAATACAGGGGTGCTCACACTTTTTCAGCATGCGAGCTACTTATAAAACAACAAAGTCAAAATGATCTACCTACCCACTACAAAAGGTGAAACATATAACACAATATCTGCTTTGAACGGGGTTTTCTGAGTCCACACTGCCATATAATCTGATTCAAAGCAGATAACATGGGATTTTATTCAACTGTGTGGAAAGGACCTCCGATAACCCAGGGCCCTTCCACACATCCTATTTACAGTTGACACACACAAATGGATTTCTTACTCAGGCCCGGATTACCCATAAGGCCACCCTAGGCCACGTTTTTTTGGGGGGGGGGGCAACAGGTCCGGACCCCCCAAAAAAGTTTTTTAAAAATCCAAAAACATTCCAAAAACAATTCAAAACAAAAATTCCAAAAAAAGGGGCGCATGCGCACGGCGGCATAAGCGCCATCCACGGCCGCCCCCCTTGCTCTGCCCCCGCACTCGGCTCCGCCTTGCCCCCGCCTCCGCCCCTGCCTCCTTGCTAGCGTGAGGAGGAAGGAAAGCCCCACCCCCGGAGCCGATGCGGGGCCTCCCCACGGCTCTTCCCTCCCTCCTAAAGCCGCCATGACTCATGCCGGCCTGAAAAGGGCGATTTCGGCCGCTTCTCAGGCTGGCATGGTGGCTTTAGGAGGGAGGGAGGGAGGGAGCGTGGGGAGGCCTCGCATCAGCTCCGGGGGTGGGGCTTTCCTTCCTCCTCGTGCCGGTGAGGAGGCGGGGGCGGAGCCAGGGGCGGCGCGGAGCCGGGACATCATAGCGGCGGCGGAAATGGCATGGGAGCCATACACACCGTGTATGGCTCCCATGGGCCATAGCGACGTCGGTCACGCTGCTGCCACGACAGCACCTGGGCAGCGTCGGGAGCCTGCGGGGTGTGACTGAGCCTTCCTCCCACCCTGCCTGCGATCTACCAGGACGCCCTACATGATCTACTAGTAGATCACGATCTACCTAATGAGCACCCTTGCACTAATACATACACACATAATAAAAGTGAAAATGTGTGTGTGAGTGAGTGAGTGTGTGTGTGGCTGGGGTGTCCACTTACGCAGACAAGCTCCCACTTCCACCAACAGCTATAGCTTCCACTACTCAGGAGACACCAATGGCTCTCCCTCCAATGACATTGCAGGTTATAGTGAGTGCCATGAACATGTAAAAAAGCCCTGCCAATGCCCTCCACAAACACAATACTGCACATCACCCAAGTGAAGGCTTCAATATGGTGACAATCCTATCCTAGATTGTATGTGTTTCTTCCACCACAGACATCCCAGTGTTTCTTATTCTCTCCATTGGTGTGGAATTTGCATGACCCCGCCCACTGCCTCTCCCTTAACCCTTTCCTATTCTTTTCTACAGCACACAGCAAACAGAGGAATTGATCAGCAACTGAACATACTAGAGAGGTTTGGGGAGAATTCAAGAGTTGTAGGTACTGGGATGTATAGTTTCCCTGCAATCTTAAGAGCATTCTGAACTCCACCAACGATGGACCTGGAATTAATTTGGCACACAAAACTCCCATGACTAGCAAAAAAAATTACTGAAGGTCTTTGGGGGAAAATTCAACTTGATTTGGAGGAGTTGTAGTTCCCCTACATCCAGAGAGCACTGTGAACACAAACAGAAATGGATCTGGATCTGGACTGAACGGAACAAATTGAAATTGAATCCAGACAAGACAGAGGCACTCCTAGTCAGTCGAAAGGCGGAACAGGGCATAGGGTTACAACCTATGTTAGACGGGGTTACACGCCCCCTGAAGGTTCGTAGTTTGGGTGTGATCCTGGACTCATCACTGAGCCTGGAAACCCAGGTTTCGGCGGTAACCAGGGGATCATTTGCACAGTTAAAACTTGTCCGGCAGCTGCGCCCGTACCTTGGGAAGTCTGACTTGGCCATGGTGGTCCACGCTCTGGTTACATCCCGTATAGACTACTGCAACGCTCTCTATGTGGAGTTGCCTTTGAAGACTGTTCGGAAGCTGCAACTAGTCCAACGGACAGCAGCCAGGTTGATAACAGGAGCGGCATTCAGAGAGCGTACAACTCCTCTGTTGTGCCAGCTCCACTGGCTGCCAGTTTGCTACTGAGCACAATTCAAAGTGCTGGCTTTGGCCTTTAAAGCCCTAAACGGTTCTGGTCCAACTTACCTGTCTGAACGCATCTCTCCCTATGAACCATCGAGATGTTTAAGATCATCTGGAGAGGCCCTGCTCTCGGTCCCGCCTTCTTCGCAGGCGCGACTGGCGGGGATGAGGGACAGGGCCTTTTCAGTGGTGGCTCCTCGGCTTTGGAACGCCTTCCCTAGAGACATCAGATCGGCCCCCTCCCTCCTGACATTTCGCAAGAAACTCAAGACCTGGCTGTTTGAGCAGGCATTTGCTGATGAAATGTAACGGTTTAATTAGATATATGGAATGACGACGATGCGACGGAAAGTGATTTCAACATGATGCTGAGACTGCAATTGTATGTTTTTAATTGTTAATTTATTGTTATATGGTTATTTTGGGTTGTTTGCTTGTGTTGTATTGGAGGGCAGAGACTGCCAGGCTGAGAGGGGCGGTATAGAAATGTGACAAATAAATGACAAATAAATAAACTTGGCAAACATACCCAATATGCTGACATTTAATTATAGGAGGGGTTTGTGTGTGTTGGGGGGTGGTGTTCTGACCTTCCTTTCTGGGAGCTGTACTGTATTTCACCCACAAACAGAGAAACGGTGACCTCTACCTATGATGGACCAAACTTGGCACACAGAACCTAATAGAGGGGTTTGAGGGGACTGACACACCATAGTGGGAGTTGTAGTTTACTCTACAGCCAGAGAGCACATTGAACGCCACCAATGATGTACTTAGAGCAAAATTGTCCAAAAAAATTCAACCACTGATGGAGTTTCAGAGCGTTAACCTGGCATGATGTGAGTTGTAGTTCACCCACAATGTTAGGCATTTTGTACAATTTAAAAAAATATTTTTTTCCAAATAAACCAGGCAATGCTGGATACCCAAGTTGGGGGGGGGGGGTATCATGCTTAACCTCATATAGAGTTGGAAGAGACCCCAACGGCCATCCAACCCAAACCCGTGATGTGCGCGTACAGTGAATCAGTTGAAGTTATCCAGTTGACAGTTTTTTCTGTTGGAAATGGAATGTTCAGTACCTTCACCCAATACACTTCTAAGGTGACTCAGAGGGAAAGCAAAAGGCCTCAGGCAGTCAGCCACTGCGGCCCACAGCAATGACGGATCAGGACCAAACATGGCAAACAAGGGACCAATGGCCCACTTCACAACCTGGTGTGGTTTAGGGCAGGATGGGCCACGAATGATGGGATTTGCAGTACCTTCACCTCATTCACTTCCCAAACAACACTGCAGCCCCTATAAATCACAGACCAGGCCCAAAATTGACAACAAGGCTTCCTTAACTTGATTTTCCTGACTAGGCCTCAGCTCATGGGATATTGTTAGGCTTCCTCGACTTGATTTTCCTGACTAGGCCCCCAACAATGACAGAACAAGACCAAACTTGGCACGCAGACACCCCCGCCCCCCAGGATGCACCCTACATCCTGCTGCAGTTTGAGGAAGGCTGGACCATGGATGATTCACTTCTTTAGAGCACTGTGGCCCACACCAATGACGAACTATGGCCCACAATGCCTTCCTCAAATAACCCGGGCACCACCGGGTCCCCAAGCTAGTTCATGCAGCTCATAGTCATGCAGCTCAGCAAATGACGACTCCCATGATTCCATGGCACTGGGTCATAGATGTTAAGGTGGTATCAAACTGCATTAATTATATGGTGAGACAATTCTCCCATGAGGTTTTCTATGCAAGATTTGATCAGAGGAGGTTTGCTGTTGTCTTTCTATGGAGCTGAGAGAGTGTGACCTGTCCGTGGTTGAGTAGCGATTAGATCCCTTGTCTTCTGGGGTCTTAGATCATTACATTTTCTTTACACATATGTTTTTTTTATTTTTCACTAGCTGAGGACCCAGCGATGCCCGGGTTATTTGAGGAAGGCATTGTGTGGCAAGGTTGGTTCCTATTAGATGTTTATGTGGCTTGCAGTGGTCTCAAGAAATTAGTGAAGGTACTGCGAGTCCCGGGGGCCTAGTCAGGAAAATCAAGTTAAGGAAGGCTAACAATATCCCATGAGCTGAGGCCTAGTCAGGAAAATCAAGTTAAGGAAGCCTTTCTGTCAATTTTGGGCCTGGTTTGTGATTTATAGGGGCAATAGTGTTGCTTGGGAAGTGAATGACGTGAAGGTACTGCAAATCCCATCATTCGTGGTCCCTCCTGCCCTAAACCACACCAGGTAGTGAAGTGGGCCATTGGTCGCCTGTTTGCCCAGTTTGGTCCTGATCTGTCATTGCTGTGGGCCTCAGTGGCTGACTGTCTGAGGCCTTTCCCTTTCCCTCTGAGTCACTTTAAAATGTTTGAATGTGGTTGGCCATTTGGAGTCAGTTATGCAAATTCCATTTCAGTGGCAACCAATCCCCTCTGTCTGGGGCCATAGAATGTTGGATTTCTGAGGCTGGCCAGTTAGAGCCCGTTATGCAAATAATCCCACAATGGCAGCCAATCGAAACGCTGGCACATATTCCTCCCGTCGCTTGCTCGGTTGCTCGGTCGCTCGACCGCAAACACTGACTCTTATTATATGTAATAGATTAGCTGGTATTGATCACATATATTTCAGAAGCTGTAACTCATCTCTCTGATCATCTGGCAGAGTAATCCTCTGCAGGCATTGGCCAGATCCTCTGTGATCCCACAAGGGGAACTTTCCCTGGCCTTCTTACTTTGCAGACTGACAGCAACTTAGATAGCGAAATGCCTGGGACAGTGAGCAAGTCTTCCTTTCATTCCACCAGCCTCCCAAACTTTGCCCGAACCCTCAAAATAGCCCAAGCAGAAACAATTTCTGGCAGGCTTTGCCCACAAATGGCCACTTGTCCTTCCTCCTCCGCTCCTTCTGTTGTCTTTTTTCTTCCTTCCTCTATCACATAAAAAGGTTTTTAAAAAATTGAAAATTGGGCCATATGGTACTCTTGCTATTTAAGCAGGACTTTCTTTTTGAAATCCTTTGAGGAAAACCAGTGGCAAAAGAAGCCTTGGTAACACTGATCGTTATCAATAGCATTAAAAAAAATCCCACCCCCAAACTTCTTACACTTGTAAATAGATTTGGTGGAATGCTTTCTGTTGGGAGGGGGGAGGAGAGAAGCTATTTTAGACTTAAACCCATTTACCTGGAAGTAAGCTCTGTTAAATTCAGTTGATTTTCCCAGTAGGATGAGTATTTTTTTCTTTTGCAGATTTTAATTTGATGTCAAATTAATCTGTCTTCTGGAAAGGAAATCCAGGGTTGTTTTGGATATACATATATGCTTCTTTTGCATTTCTCCTTTTATTTTTCCAAGAAAACTATTTACACTTCTCTTGATTTAAATGCTGCAGTAGGTAGTTATTATCTAGAATGCATTGTTGGTAGTTGTTATTATTGTTGTTGTTGTGGTCTCCAGTGCGGTACTCAACCACAGGACCCCACTGGCTCACCTAGAATATGCTTGGTCATTCAGGATGCTGCCAAACAAGACTGTCAACTCCCGGGTCAGTCTCAAGCGACCAAAGTCCTGAACCGCCTGCATGCAGGGTTGGGTCTGCAGCTTCCTGTGCATCTTTACACCTGTCATTTCGTCCCTTGCCTATCGCTACAGGCAGGCATGTAGCCAGGGGGCTAAGGGGCTTCAGCCCCCCGAAATTCTCAGGATGGTCCGCGAAAAGGCCTTACTGGTACATTATTTAAACTGTTATGTGCATTTAAATCATGATCTGATCACGATGCTCATTATATCCCATATTAATGGGGTTATTGGGATAACAATACAAAAGGTTTCCTAGGGTAGACCCTCTCCCACCCAGTCTCAGCCCCCCCGAACCAAACTCAGCCCCCCCTCGAAGCACAATGCTGTCTATGGCCCTGGCTACTAGGCATGGTTTAGAACCCAAAAATAGCAAATCAAAAATCTAATTGGGGGATTTTTTATTAGTAATAGGAAGACTTACAAAAAATTTTCCAAAATTTCTAAAATGTAACTTAATTACTAACGAAATTTGTTAGTAGTTCGTATGCCAGCGCATGCGCATTCAGAGATGGTTTTGGCCTACAACTCCCAGAAATCCTAACAGCTGGTAAATTGGCTGGGATTTCTGGGAGTTGTAGGCCAAAACTTGAATAAATCACAGTGAATTCTAGATGGGACTCTCCAAATAGGAAGGAGGGAGGAGGGAGGGGTATTCTATTCTTGGAAGCAGCAAAAGAAAAGGAGGAGGAGCCCCCCTCGCTCCTCGCTGCCTCTCTCACCCCCGATCCCGAGGAGCGAGGGCCCAAGTTTGCCCAGGCTGGTCATATACCTACATTCTATGCACATGCAATAATACAGCAGTAATAACAATGGGTATAAGAAGAGGTAAAATTCAAACCGAAGTATTCTGACTGGTCCCTCCTCATGCGGTGCAAACGGGCTCTTCTCTGAGCCCGGGAAATTAGCCGGAAAAGCCAGCGTTTTCTGCTTGGTGCACACACATACATATTCTTTGGGGGATTTGCTGCAGAATCTTCTCTATGAGCCCGGATTCTGCAGCAAATCCCCCAAGAATATGTATGTGTGTGCTCCCAAGCAGCAAACGCTGGCTTTTCCCCGGCTAATTTCTGGGGCTAATAAGAGAAGAGCCCGTTGCACCGCATGAGGAGAGACCAGTCAGAATACTCGGTTTGAATTTTACCTCTTTGTTATTGTTATTACTGCTGTATTATTGCATGTGCATGGAATGTAGGTATGACCAGTTGGATTACTTATAATATTAGGCACTTACAGTAGCATTCATTCTATTATACATTAGGTTGGTTTCTCACCCCAATACTCTTTGATGCTTTAGATCCTGGCAGGCAGGGAGAGGCAGGGAAGCCTGGAAAAATGTAAACAGAGAGGTTTACTCAGAAGTAAATCCACAAAGGA
This sequence comes from Anolis apletophallus, assembly GCA_030556195.1. Taxonomy (NCBI): domain Eukaryota; kingdom Metazoa; phylum Chordata; class Lepidosauria; order Squamata; family Anolidae; genus Anolis; species Anolis apletophallus. The sequence continues at coordinate 39,636,445 of JARBWK010000013.1, forward strand.
GGGCCCTTCATCCAAAGTGCCCTCTTTTGCAGATTTACTTCTGAGTAATCCTCTCTGTTTACATTTTTTCCAGGCTTCCTTCCAGCCGAAAGAAGGAGCGAGTTTAGGGCTTGCCTTGCCATAATACTTATTGGCAAGGGAGGCGGGAGGGTGGTGAGAGAGAAGGAGGGTGCCCCCTTATCCCCCCTTACGACCTAATAACGACACTTAAGAAAATCTTGGCCCCCAAAGTTCGAAAAGAAAGTCCACTTCCTGGTTGGCGTTCCAGGTGCGGAAATACTCGAAAGTAGCATTTCTTACGAATTTCTTACGAAACGAATCATTTTCATAACTTTTTTCTCATGCCTACTGGCTACAGGGCTTTTCCAGAAGTCGGATGTGTCCTTCGAGCCTGTGCAATGGATTTTTCTGGTGGAGTGCAGTGTGCACAGAACTGGCCTCGCCCTTTAAACCAAAGGTTCATCTGCCGGGGCCTAGCAAGCTTGGACAGTGGCAGTGAGATCCTCAGGTCATAGGTTTGATTTGAGTTTCCTTCTCTAGATGGTTGATCTTACAGGGTTAGACGAGCACCATCTGCCCGAGTTTGAAATTAGAGTTTTCCTTCTCTTAGGATGGTTGCCAAAGGGCTAGAGAGGCAATATATCAGATATCAAAAATATATTATTGTAGACAACAAGGGACTAAACCTGTTACCACATACAGAACCTCAAAGCATGATACAAAACCGTATATAGCGGATATAGTCTCACATGGCCGAAAATCGGTATCGTCAGTTCATCAGCCGGAAGATCTGGATGATAGTTCAACTAGCTGTACCCGGCACGCGTTGCTGTGCCCTATTTAGGAGATGCGAGAAAGTCTGAGTATGTAAGGGTTGGAATTGATGTTACTTATGGTCTTGGTGGGGTCGTGGCTGTGTCGTTGTGGGTTGTTCTGGTGGGTGGGATGTTGAAGTCCTGTGGAGTTGTCGGTGTGTGGTGTTGCTGGCGTTGTGCAGAGCTTGTAGATATACAATGTTTTTTGTCTTTCCGTCTGCTGTGTTGATGTAGAGGTTCTCTGGTTTCCCAACTCTGGAGCACGCTACGTAGAGTTGTCCGTGGGAGAAGCATTCTGTGTCAAGGTCTATGCCACAGATTTGTAGTGTTTGTCCTTGAGCCTTGTTTATGGTGATGGCAAAAGCTAGTGTAGTGCAGTGTCTTTCTGTTCTGGCGTTTGTTCTGCCCTTTTTTGTGTGATGTATGTAGCTTTGCGAGTGTGTCGTCCGATGCTGTTCTTTTTAGGAGGCATGGCTTGTCTTTTGGGTCAGCTTATGCCTGTGTGGAAAGAAGGAATGGCATACAAATGGGTTGAGCAGTAGACACAAGGTTGTGTTATGTGTGTATTGTGTTGTGTGTAGGTATTACTTTTGTGTTATTCTGGGGGTATGTGTTTGTCAGTGGTGCCTGTGTCCCTGGTGCCCTATTTGTCTCTATCCTAGATCTTGGCCTTGACAGTTTAACCCTCAAACACCAACTGTCTAAACTGAAATCACTCAGCATTCTAATCTAGCCTTGGCTGGCTTTGGCCACCGTTACTATGGTAACTGATGTTGGCCAATGGGTTTCGCTGGCGGCCTCAGAGGATGCTGGGAAATGTAGTTTTTTAATTGTTGTTTTGGGGGCCTTCTAGGTTTTGGGGGGAAAAGTTTTTTTGCTAAAAACCTTCCTTGCCTGAGGCCTATTTTTGTTGCCAAATTTGGTGTCTCTGCCTTGTAAGGTTTCTCTGCCTAGGATGGTCGTTCAATGACGACTCTTCCTTTATATATATAGATTAATCCGTGGTCATGTGAAATAGGGTGCAAAAGGTTCTGTTTCCATGGAAGTGCGGAGTCCTCGATGTCAGTTAGGCATTTACCAGCGTACGATAGGACACGTAGGACCCAGGGGCCAGGCTTATGTTTATCTTGTGAGGAGTCTACAGCACCTCTTACGTGTCCTATCGTATGCTGGTAAATGCGTAACTGACATCGAGGACGCTGCACTTCCACGGAAACAGAACCATTTGCACCCTATTTCACATGACCACAGATTAATAGAACTATAATCCGGATCTTCCGGCTGATGAACTGAGGATACCGATTTTCGGCCATGTGAGACTATATCCGTTATATACGGTTTTGTATCATGCTTTGAGGTTCTGTATGTGGTAACAGGTTTAGTCCCTTGCTGTCTACAATGATATATTTTTGATATCTGATATATTGCCTCTGTTGCAATTGTTCTGCATTTATGCAACCCTTGCTCTCTTTTGTTTGAAAGGGCTAGAGAGCCCATCTTGCCCGTTGACGCTCTTTGTCAGACCCTTCGGTTGTGACCTGTCTGGCATGGGAGGCCCTACCGGTGGCTATTTTGCCACCACCAGCATAGCTCACAACTTCATTAGGGTACGCAAGCCTCCTCCCCGCAACAAGGGGGCGCTAACGGAGAGGGCCTAGAATAGATAACAACCACAAAAGAATAAACTCAATTGTGATTCTTCTTAACATGAGCCTGAATTGCAATGATGGTTTTCTCCACCAGTCTTCTCCAACTCACAAAAGTTTAAATTGTGTTGCTTCAGTTATAGAATCATAGAGAAAGAATCCCTTAGTCCAAACCCATGCCATACAAAAATGCAGTGAGTCTGCATATCCGTGGCGGTTTGCTTCATATGATAACATCAATGTCAAAGCCCTTATTGAAGTCACGGTGTGCTACATCCAGAGCATTCTCTTCATATACTATGATAGCACTATTTGACTGCTGACTGGCACAACCTGGGGATCACAACCAGACACAGTGAAGACATCTGCCTTTGCGCTTTGCTACTTTTCTGCTGAATATGAATGCCCAGTGTGGAACACATCTCACCACGCTAAAACAGTGGATGTAGCTCTGGCACCACGAGATGCAGAGCTAATCTCAAGAAATGGGGCCACAAAGTGGAATCCATGGTACGTGGGTGCAACCACAGAGCAAACCACAGACTACCTTCTACAATGTGGTCTTAGCCCTGCTACGTGTACAATGGAGGACCTTCTTACAGTAATAGCACTCAAAGTAGCCAGCTTTTGGTCAAAGGAAATTTAGTACAATGCCAAGCTTTTAACTTTGTTTGTGATTTCTGTATACATTGTAACTGTATTCTCAATTAGCTTCTGATACAATAAATAAATTACACCGTCAAAAAAAAGCACTAAGGTTTGCCTGGCATGGCTTGTTTTTGAGGAACCCATGTTGATTTTAACTGATCATCACATTGCTTTCTATGGACTTACAGACTGTCTGTTTAATGATCTGCTGTAAAATCTTTCCTGGTATTGATGATTGGGGGTAATTATTTGGGCCTCCAGTCTTCTTGGGTTTCTCCTGTTCTCTAGGACAGTGTTTTTCAACCTTTTTTGAGCCGCGGCACATTTTTTACATTTACAAAATCCTGGGACACACCACCAACCAAAATGACCCGAAATGACATTCTAACACAGTAATACATATAGTTAATATGTTTGTAAATGTATTTATACACTCAGTGTGAAACCTGGGCCTGTTTCGATGAACACAACATAGATATCCTGGCAGGAATGGCAGAAAGACACACACGAAGGTCTTGCTCAACAGCTGGGAGTTCTAGTTCACCCGCAATCAAAGAGCATTCTGAACCCCACCAATGATGGAATGGAATCAAACTTCCCACACAGAACTCCCATAACCAAGAGAAAATACTATAAGAGTTTGGTGGGCATTGACCTTGAGTTTTGGAGTTGTAGTTCACCTATATCCAGAGAGCACTGTGGAGGGGAGGGAGGAAGACATGGGGCGAGTCCGTGCAGTAGTGCCCGCATGGGTCACGTCTTCCTCCCTCCCCCCTCCCGCAGAAGCGGCAGCGTGAGCAAAGCGAGGCAACGCGAGCAGAGCGAGGCTGGGAAGAAGGGAGCCCGAGTTGAGAAGAAAAAGTGTTCGGCAGGAGGAGGAAGAAAGGGTATTGGAGGTTCCAATTTCCCACGGCACACCTGATGATCGCGCACGGCACACTAGTGTGCCATGACACACGGGTTGGGAAACACTGCTCTAGGACATCTCAAAGACGATTGCCAATGGTTCTGGAATTATTTTTGCCAGTTCTTTCAGTACTCTTGGATGTGATTCATCTGGCCCTAGAGACTTGCATTCATTTCGATTATCCTGATATTTCTGTACTGCATTTTTACCTATTCCCCTATTGCATCATCTGCTGCAATATATCTAAATTTAGAAATATTTACCTTTTGGGAGAAGACTGAGGCAAAGAAGTTGTTGAATAATTCTGCTTTTTTTCTGTCAGCATTTTACCATCACCTGTATACAGTGGCCTTACCATTTCCTTATTCTTCTTTATATTATTTTAATCTCTCTAGCAAGTCTAAGTTCATTCTGCACTTTAGCTTGTCCAGCTTTCTCCCTTCACATGCTGGCTAATGGTTTGAATTCTTCTCTGGTTGTTTCTCCCTTTTTTCCATGTCATTGTCTTTAAAACAGTGCTGTGGAAGCAATAATAACTAATGAGGTGAGTGTTGTTATCTCTTTGCGTCCAACCACCTCATGGTGATGGGAAGTGTTTAGCTGACCTGAGAAGAAGCCAAGAATGACTAATGGCCTATTAAGAAGCATTTTCAAATTAGGATTATAACCCATCTCAACGTTAAAAAAACCCAGTAATGTTTCACATTATCTCATTTCTTAATTGCATCATCTAAAAAAAGTTGGTGAGGAATTAACACTAGAAAATGTTTCTAAGTATCTGACCACTTGTCTTAATAGGAACTCTAAGGTTTGACAGAGGAAAACCAGGACACTCTTGGCCAAGCAACATCACATTGTGATAGCAATATGGAAGAATGCACAATCTAGAAGAAGATTCCAATTAATGTAACAGTAATGACACAAATATACGTAGGGCCGGAGGTTTCACACAGCGGTTAGAACAACAGCTGCTAAAGATCTTATCAAACGAACGTTACAGGTTCGAGACCCCGGGCTGGTTTGGGCAGCCAGCTGTGAGCCCTGCCTCTGCTTACCTAAGGAGTCAAAAACAGCCTAGCTGTAAGTAGAGAATTTAGGAGCCGCTTTGCGGGGGAGGACTTTTTATGACGACAATAAATAAGGAAGACCGATTGCCGGAAAAGTGGAAGTCCGAACAGGTGAGCAAGCTCTTTGTCATTGTAGCAACCCAGTTCTCGTTCGTGCCTGGAGGGCAAGGGGCATCACCAGGGGTCCCACTTGCATTAGAGCCAGCTGGAGTTGAGGTAGATTCTGAGGAGGATTTGGAGGGGCTGGAAGAAGGGGATTTTGAGTTAGCTGGGCCTTCTTCCCCCACAGAGCGCCGGGCGTGGGATCCTGGCTGGCCTGACCCTTACGAGAATCTGGAAGGCCAGATGGATTCTGTAAGCAGTGATAGTGAAGATTATGAACGGCCCGGGGGAGGTTCGCAAGAAAGAATGTGGGAAACCACGGAGGAGGAGGCCCGGGAAGTTGATAGGGAGCCAAACTCTCACAAAGATAGGGACGCAGGTGCTGGGAGGCAAGGACGAACCTTTGATAGGAGACGGAACATCGAGGCTAGCAGAAGGGGCTGGTTTCACAGCCTAGACCGGCCGCGGTCTCGCAGCACAGATTGGAGGAGGAGAAGCCTAGAGCGTCGGGGGCCTCGCCAAGGGATTAAGTATAGGATCCGTGGGAACGGATCCTCAGTACCTCGGCCACGTCTATTCTATACAGATGTGTAGCGAGCCAAGTCCACGTAGCTAAGTTAACTAGTGGCCTGCCAAGGAGTATCTTGGATCTTGTATCTTGCTTTGTTCCCTGGGCCGCTTTTGTTGAGCGGAGCTTTGCCAAGTCTTTGGAAACTTCCATGCTAAGATTGCTTTTGGACATTACCTTGCTTTTGGATTACTTTTGATACTTTCATGGACAATTACCTTTTCAACTGTTTCTTATTCTTCAATAAAGTAGTTAGCTGATTCCCGTCTCTGTGTGTGTGATTAAGGGGCCAGCCAAGGTCTTGCATCATGACAGTCATAGGAGAATGAAGCAACATGTGGCGTAATGGAGCACCAGCACCGGGTGATACAACTGAAAGAATCTGGAAGAACCTGGCTCAACTGGAAAAGAACCTCCTACTGTATATGTTGTATGTGATTTATTTTTTTATTCATTATTCAGATTTACTAGATTTACTCGGCGCGGTTTCCAACACAATAAAATTACACAAACAGCCTTCAAATATCATAAAACATTCCTAAAAACAATCACATATGTCATAAAACATCACATAGATCGGAATACGATTGATTATATGTCAAATATAAAAACAGCAGGGTTTGTCTGCTTGTATGTGTACTGTTATCCGCTCTAAGTCCCCTTCAGGGCGAGAAGGGCGGAATATAAATAAAGTGTATTATTATTATTATTAACTTCAGACCTAGATCACCACAGAGTGTACAGGTCCATTAATGACCTCTACAGAAAACACATTTTTATCTGATGTTACTTTTCATTCCATAGGCCCTCCCAGGTAGGGGAGGAGCTAGGGTAGGCATGGGCAAACTTTGACCCTACAGGTGTTTTGGACTTCAACTCCCAGAAATCCTAGCTATCTTATCAGCTGTTGGGAATCGTGGGAGTTGAAGTCCAAAACACCCAGAGGGCCAAAATTTGTCCACACCTGAGCTAGGGGGAAACTGCTGACTTCAGAACTTTGAAAGTTTTCATGTATTTCTAAGGTATGGCAGTCATCAGGACGATCTCTGCTAAGGAGACACCAAAAGTAAAGACAGTGGTCTTGCTGATCCATACAAAAAAACCGAATCTAGCTTCAGCCATCTTCACTAGCAGGGTATCTTTGTAAAGGAAAAAAAAAAAGAATGAAGGAATGCGACAGCTCCTCCTGGTGGTCAGAAGCTGGAATGTTAAATTGCCTCTATGTCTGTCAGATATTGTTGCACCTTATGTAAGGCCCGGTAGGCCTCTAAATATAGCACACTCACTCAGGTAAGTAACAAGAGGAATTACGCTTTATTTAGTCTTACTCCGTAGCAAGTAAAGACCAGACTGGTCTTTTCCCGCCCATTTCACAACACAACTATTCCAGTCCCGCCCCTCCCCCCGAACACCCCTGCTCATTGGCTAAACGTTCCCTAGGCCCTCCCCTCCCCCCGAGTGTCTCTTCTTATTGGTTCCTTTTCCCGCCTTGCACTGCTTCCAAGATGGCAGTGCCGGCTGGCCCATTACCTCCCCCCGAGTGACTCCTTTTGTTGGCGCGATCGCCTGCTGTGCACCGCCTCCAAGATGGCAGCGCCGTCCGTGCCGTTAGCCCAGCAAAGGGCTCGGACGGAGCTGACACCTTAGATCTTAAGGACCCCTCAGTAAACCACTTGAGACCAGCCGTGATTAAATGCTTTATTTAGAACTAGCTGTACCCGGCACGCGTTGCTGTGCCCTATTTAGGAGATGCGAGAAAGTCTGAGTATGTAAGGGTTGGAATTGTTGTTAGTGAATTGGGTGTTTTATGTTTGTGCCTCAGCTCTTTGCCTGCAGTCCTTCGGGTTTGACTTGTACCATGGCCAGGACGGATCAGCTTGGGGAGGGCTTGTCCTGTCAGGGGATCTCTGTCTTCACAGGTGCGTCCAGTGTCTGTTGGGGGACTGTTAAAAATCCTTTCCGTATCCCTTTTAGCCACCTTTCTCAAGATCTTCATGTCTAGCTTACTTTCTGCTCCTCTCCTTTTCAAGATGTCCTGCTCTGTGTCTTTTGCACCCATTGGTCGATGTCCGATGAGGCTTTCCTCATGGACAGGCCATCTGAGGGAGCTCTTCCAGCGCTGGGCATCAGAAGGTACTTGGTGATGACCTCCATCCCTTGGAGCCAGCATATAGAGGAGCTGGAGCACCCTCCTTGGCAAACCCCATTGTTGCTGGATGGTCCTCTTATTAATGCGGAATTCCAAGCCACTGGAGATCTTTTGGGACAGGAAGAAGAGCTCCCCTTGAATGGTGTTGATCTCCATCATGGTCTTCTGATTTGAAAGTGTTGGAGGAGGCTCTGGCAGTCATCTGACAGTTTGTTATGGGTCGGAATGTTCATGTTGGCTGGCCAGTACAGCAGTTATGCAAATCCGCCCTTATTGGCAGCCAATCATGTTGTCAGAATGTAGAGGCTGGGGGAGTCTTTGGCAGCCCCGGAGGATGCTGGGAAATGTAGTTTGTTTACTCGTTGTTTTGGGGGCCTGTTAGGGTTTGGGGGGAAGTTTCTTTCCTACAAACATACCTTGCTTGAGGCCTATTTCTGTTGGCAAGTTTTGTGTTTCTGCGTTGTAAGGTTTCTCTGTTTGAGGTAGTCTTCACATGACGACTGTTCCTTTATATATATAGATAAGTAAAAGTAGTAAAAGAAAGGGAGTTATAGTCCATTGATGCTTCCAAGCACCAGGGTATTGCAAAGCAATAGTCCAAAGGTAAAACAGGATAAAAATGCAAAGAGTCTTGATGCCCCAATGGGCCAGATCCAGGAATAGTTCTTGGCACAAAGACTTGGCAGCAGAGTCTAAAGGCTAGAAGGCCCAAGGGCCCAGGCAAAGTTCTGTGGAGGCGAGGCAAGGAAACCCAATATTGGCAAGAGATACCTTGAGCCAACAGGAAGCAGCTTAAGTAGGTTTTTTCCCTTGAAGATGCAAGCTGCGTTGGAACTTCTGCTCAGCCCCTCTGGTCCAGCTCACCCCTCCCGGCCGAGGTTGGAATGTCAACTCGTTAGTGAAGACACCTGGGCTTTCGGGAGGCTCCGCTACTTTGTGGTACCAGGCCTCCTTATCAGCCTGAGAAGCAGTAGGGCAGCGTTTGTCCTTGAACGATTGGTGAACTAGAGGCTTCTGCAGAAGCTTGCCTTCAGGCCTCTCTGAGGCTTTGGATTTAACATGGCGTTGGTCTTGCTGTGGGTCAGAACCAGGCTGGGGCATGACAGATATGTTGTATGTCGATGGCATTGAATGTTTGCCTGTATATGTGCATTGTGATCCGCCCTGAGTCCCCTGCGGGGTGAGAAGGGCGGAATATAAATGAAGTAAATAAATAAATAAAGCCAAAGGTGTTTAGACGCCTATTCAACAGCAAACTGCCCTTCAAATACTTCATAAATAGTTAATACTAACATGTTGTGATTATAGTATCCATGGCAATATATATCTGGAATGTTTCACAACAATAGATTGATGCTAATATCTCTCCCTCTTTCCCCCCATTCATGCTGCAATGGTGAGGATTATGGGCATGGCCGACTTACCGGCCAACCCCTTTTGCGGGGTCGGGCTGTCCTCGTCGCCATCTTGGGGAGGTCAGGGGTCTTCTCCTTCCCAGAGACCCCTGGGGCGGCACCCAGTTTTCCCGCCGCCAGGGCCAACTAGCCAATGAGGGGGTTGGCCACGCCTCTCCCCTCCACGTGGCTAGTTGCCCCTTCTCTTCACCCAGGCAGCATATTTAAGGCTGCCTGGGACTGCCCCCTGCACTTGCAGGGGCCAATTCGGTTTTTCCTCCCTCCCTCCCTACATGGCATATGGCTTGTTTATGTTCTTATTGTGCACTTACTCTTGTGGTTTGTTACCTGGTTCAATTATGTGTTACCATACTCTTTGTCACAACTCCGTGTTGGCAGGTGGCAGGGCCCTGGATCAGGATGGCTTATCGCCCCTTGGTTGGTAGGGGGATAACGCCCTGGCCCCCTGGGGTGACGAGTTCCGTGGAGAGGCATTGGGCCGCTCGCACCCAGGCTTGCAAGTGCCTTTGGACATTCGCGGGGGCCTGTACTACCCTGATCCTGGACCCTTGCGTGGCCGCCAACCCTTTGTTATGTTTAATAAATAAGTTGTGGCCATTTACGTCCAACCTTTGCGTCAGTGTGATCTGTGAGCGCGAGGTGTATCACCCTTGCACACGCAAAAGCTGAGCTCAGGGAAACCTGGGGGGGCATCATTAGCAGGACAGATTCATTTGCTAATTTCTGCAAATCAAGCTGCTTTTGTATATGAAACACAGAAAGAGTTCTGTTCTAACTTCATATCGTGCAAAACCCAGTGTGGCTTAATAAGATTAAAAAAAATATTTTAAAACATCACATTCAAATAATTTAAAACATGACACTAAATCCATGGAAACCATATGCACAAGCAGCCAAATTGAAACATACCCACAACACAACTGCCTTTAAAGTGCTTATCCTATACAAACATATGCAACCTTAAGACTGTAGTAACGGATATGGGAGTAAAAGCATGGGACTTACTCATGAGTAAACTTCCATGCGGTTCCTCTTTAAGTTGCTTAATAAAGGCACACAAAGAAGCCTGGTAACTTGGCAACTCTATAAAAGAGAAGCCGCGGTGACCTTTTCATTAATATTTAGGAAAAGAGGAAAAATAAGATGTTTTTGGAAGAAATTAAACGTCCACATTGAAGAACCCTGATGCTGCAGAAGAGACGTCTTGCTTTAGAAAAGGAAAGAGCCTCCTGTACTTGGAGATAAGAGTTATGGAAATGTTGGGATGATTTCGGAGTGTTTCACACATGCCGATCCCTAAAGCAAAGGGGAATTTGAACAGACTGTACGTCAGAAGAAGAGGGCACAAGGGCAGACCACCATTGCGAAGCCTTTATGAACAGGATTTTGAGAAATGCATAACATGGGCAGATTCATGAGAGGAATGGCGCAAAAATGGCATACAGTATGCATGAACAAAACAGTGGGAAGATGTGCATCGCAGCTTCCAAAATGCCCTAGTTTGCAGGGATACAGGTCATACCTGCGGAAGGATTCTGTGAATTGTAGCTCAAAGACAGTAACAATTCATTGTAATGTTAAGTGAATGGGGAGGGAAGAGCGAAGATGGCAGGGATTCTCAAGTGTCATGCTGTCCCAAACTTTTCCCGAAGTCTGTGCATAATGCAGCATTTAAACAGGGTTGTTTTTCTTCCCATCATAGTAGAAAGTAAGCTAGTTATTTGGAAAACCACCTAATACTACAAGGAAGAGGGGTGTGTATTTGGACTGCAATTCCCAGAAGATTTCATCAGCACATTTCAAAGGAGGACAAGACGCAATGAGAATGTTCTCGTCCTACCTTCCTTTTTTTGGCTGGCGTCTCTAAGCCTATTTATAAGATCTCTCTGACCAGTAGGTCAGTGCTTCCCAACCAGTGTGCCGGGGCACACTAGTGTGCCGTGAGCGATCATCAGGTGTGCCGTGGGAAATTGGAACCTCCAGGAGGGGAGAGTGTTGAAGTATAAAAACCCTAAGAAACCTACCTCGATAAAGGCACAAAATTACAAACATCCCCTCCCCACCCGTTGTCTACTTGGTCTCTCTGTCTCCATGCATTGGGAAGGCCCGCCTCCCTTTCTTCAAGTAGAGACCTCCTCTTGCCTCCCCCCTCCTCCTGCCCCTCCCACCTCCCCGGTGCGTGCGAAACCACTCTCGGCCTCCCTCTGGCTCCCTGCCTGCCGCCGCCCCCTTCCTTCCTGCCTGCTTTGCCAGCCCCGAGATGCCCACCCGGGCCGCCCTGCTGACCCCCGAGGAGCTGCGCAGGTGGTGAGTGAGGCTCCTGCTCCCCACGACCCCAATTCAAGCCTGGCGGGGAGGGAGGAGGCAACCTAACTGAGAGGGAGACTGCTGGTCTTTCGAGCCCCCCCTCCAGAAACTGTAACTCCCAAATGTTAAGGTCTATTTCCCCCAAACTCCATCTGTGTTCACATTTGGGCATATTGAGTATTCATGCCAAGTTTGGTCCTGATCCAACATTGTTTGAGTCCACAGTGCTCTCTGGATATAGGTGAACTACAACTCCAAAACTCAAGGTCAATGCCCACCAAACCCTTATAGTGTTTTCTCTTGGTTATGGGAGTTCTGTGTGGGAAGTTTGTATCTTTCTGCCATTCCTGCCAGGATATCTATGTTGTGTTCATCGAAACAGGCCCAGGTTTCACACTGAGTGTATAAATACATTTAAAAACATATTAACTATATGTATTACTGTGTTAGAGTGTCATTTTGTGTCATTTTAGTTGGTGGTGTGCCCCAGGATTTTGCAAATGTAAAAAGTCTGCCACGGCTCAAAAAAGGTTGGGAGACACTGCAGTAGGTCATGAGTTCGAGGCCTGCCCAGGTCGAGTTGGGTGCTTGACCTTAAGTGTAGCCTGCTGCCAACCTTTGCAGCCCGAAAGACAGTTCATTTGTCAAGTAGGAGTTAAAGGTACCATATTAAGTGGGGAGGCAAATTTTGACTGATTTATGAGGCCATAAAGAACTCCAGGAATCGCTGAGGATTGTGGAAGAACAAGGGATGCTGGAAAACGCTGAGAGAGATGAGGAGTGTGTCAGCTCCCCCTGGTGGCCAGAAGTTTGCCAGAAGTTTGCCTCTGTTCGTCTATGTTCGTCTATATATGTCTAAATATGTCTATAAATGTTGAACTGCAGGGATTGTCTGCAAGTATGTGTACTGTAATCCGCTCTGAGTCCCCTTCGGGGTGAGAAGAGCGGAATATAAATGAAGTAAATAAATAAAAAAATAAAGATTTCTATTTCTTGAGAATCTTAATAAGGAAACTAAAAACTGAATAGAGCTGTCACTGATTACAGAGTGTTCAATTGACTGATTTGTCTGACTTTTGACAGATTAATTGTTAATTCAATTTAAATACATTTGCATATTGCCAAAACTCTGCTTTTTTTATTTAAAGGAAGGCATGAGGGGGAGGCAGATGATTGATAACTGAAGAAAACCTGCCCATATTAAATTCACACCAAATATTCTGGATCACATGCCACAAGTCCTGGGTTACAGATCCCATTATCCTTTATTTTATTTATTGTATCAGGAGCAAACCAAACAGTTGCATTTTTTGTTTTAAAAAGTTAGAAAACTTGGCATTCTATTAAATGTCATTTGGGGATGACTGGAGCTGGCAGCCAAACAGATACGGGTTGGGGAAAGGTATCATGATACAATATGTAGGGTTTCTCCCTTTCCATATCACAGCAACACAAGAGAACGGGAAGAAACCTGTTTACTTGCATTGAAACAACAGCTGAGAAGGCCATTCCAAAAAAACACTTCCGAAAAACCCCAAAAATTACTTCCTGGTTTTTAATTGTTGTTTTAATTCTATTTATATGTTCTTGTTTTATATATAACTAGCTTGGGGACCCGGCCCTGCCCGGGTTATTTGAGAAGCGCAGCAGGATGTAGAGTGGGTCATGGGGACTCTGTGTGCCAAGTTTAGTCTTGATCCATCATTATTGGGAGTTGCAGTGGTATCATGAAATTACTGAAGGTAGTGCAAGTCCCATCATCTCTGTGTGTCCCGTCCCCCCCAAAGTGTAGTAGGATGTAGATTGGGTCATGGGGGCTCTGTGTGCTAAGTTTGGTGTGTATTGGTGAATGGATGAGGGATGCATTGTTTTTCGGAAGTGAGTGAAGGTACTTCAAGTCCCATCATCCGTGGTCCGTCTCACAGTAAACTGCACCAGGCTGTAGAGTGGGTCATGAGGGCTCTGTGTGCCAGATTTGGTGTTGATCAGTCATTGGATTAGGTTTGTAGCAGGATTCGGAAGTGAAGGAAGGTACTGCAAGTCCCATCATCCATGTTCTGTCCCCCTCCAAACTTCAGTGGGGCTCTGTGTGCCAAGTGTGGACTTCCTCGGTGTTTGTTGGGGGCCACAGTGGTCTGTGGGAACAGAGGGGTGTAAAAGTACTACAAATCCCATCATCCATTGTCAGTCCTCCCCCCAAACCTCACCAGGATGTGAAGGCAGTCATGGGGGTTATGAATGGCAAGTTTGGTCTCGATCAGTGATTGGATGAGGGTTGCAGCGGACTTGGGAAGTGAGTAGAGGCACTTCAAGTCCCATCATCCATGGCCCACCCTCCTCCGAACTGCACCAGGACATAGAGTGGGTCATGGGGGCTGTGTGTGCTGAGTGTGGTCTGTATTGGTCCTTTTTGGTGGCCTCAGTGGTCTGTGGGAACCAAAGTCTTGGAAAGTACTACAAATCCCATAATACGTGGGCCATGTCATAGGGGGGTTATGTGTACCAAGTTTGGTGCAGGTCCATCACCCGCGCTGGTCACTGTGGCCTGTGAAAGTGGCTGCCACATATCCGCCCTGGCCTGTGAAAGTGTAAAACAGAAAGGAGTAAAAAAAATGGAAAAGGCCTGCATGGAATTAGCAGTAAGGTCCAATGAGGCTGGGTGAGGGGGCTTTGGGCCAGAATTATTTATATAAGCATTAAAAGGCATTAGAGAAAGGTATTTATTGTTTTCTCTTGTGTCTTTTGAGTGAAGTAGGGTGACAGTGCCTGTTCTAAAGATCCTGTCAGAAGCTGCCTTTCTCTGACACTGTGTTGAAGAGGGAAGATGGATGCCTCTTTTGGGCCTATCTGGGAGAAGGGCATTTGTAGGGCTACAATGTTTTCTGGGAAGTGAATTGGGATGCAAATCCCATCATTCGTCGGCCATCCTGCCCTAAACTCTATTTTGGAGCCTGTAATGTTATGGCCTGCTATTGGTAACTTTAAAAGGGTGCATGGCAGGCAGCCGTTTTCTAAAAGCTGAGGGGGAGGAGAATACAGGAATCTATTTTGTTTTCACAGAGCCAAGTGGGGAGGAAATGTTGATTGTGCATTTTTTCCCCTCAGTGGGAAGAATTCCTGTTGTTTGAATGTAGAGGCCTGGATTCTGGGTTGCTGGCTTTTTCCCCCTCAGTGGAAAGAAATCCTGTTGTTTGAATGTAGAGGCCCGGATTCTGGGATGCTGGCTTTTTTCCCCTCGGTGGGAAGAAATCCTGTTGTTTGAATGTAGAGGCCTGGATTCTGGGATGCTGGCTTTTTTCCCCTCAGTGGAAAGAAATCCTGTTGTTTGAATGTAGAGGCCTGATTCTGGGCGTTGCTGGCTTTTTTTTCCCTCGGTGGGAAGAAATCCTGTTGTTTGAATGTAGAGGCCTGGATTCTGGGATGCTGGCTTTTTTCCCCTCAGTGGGAAGAAATCCTGTTGTTTGAATGTAGAGACCTGGATTCTGGGTTGCTGGCTTTTTTCCCCTCATTGGAAAGAAATCCTGTTGTTTGAATGTAGAGGCCTGGATTCTGGGTTGCTGGCTAATCAGTGGCTATCAATGCCCTCTGTCTGGTGCCTTAGAATTTTGGAGTGGCGAGGCTGTCCAATCAAAGGACTTTATGCAAATAGCTGCCACATATCCGCCCTTCCGTCCTCCGCATACACACATACACACATACATACACACATACAAACATTCCGTTTTATAAAGGTATACAGATGATTTCATGTTAATGTATTTATAATCTGAAATTAGAATTTTCCTTCTCTTAGGATGGTTGCCAAAAGGCTAGAGAGCCCATCCTGCCCTTTGACGCTCTTTGTCAGACCCTTCAGTTGCAGCAGCTGCAGAGCTGTTTGGGCTGGAAGTCAGCCTGAAGAAAATGGAAGTCCTCTACCAGCCCGCACCACAGGAAGAACACCATCATCCCCACGTCAGCATAGGCAAATCTGTGCTTCAATCCCTTCAGCAGTTCACCTACCTGGGAAGCATCATCTCTTCAGACGCCAAGATTGACAAAGAGATAGATCACAGATTACCAAATAGTGCATTTGGAAGGCTTCACAAAAGAGTCTGGAGCAACAAGCACCTGAGGCAAAGCACCAAAATCAGTGTGTACAGAGCTATCATACTGTCTATTCTCCTCTATGGGTCTGAAACATGGGTCACCAATCGCCAACACCTACAACTCCCCGAACACCTCCATCAGCGCTGCCTTCGCACAATCCTAAATATACACTGGACTGACTATGTGATGAATGTTGCTGTCCTTGAGCAAGCAGCATTGAGGCCATGCTATTGAGAACATAGCTGCACTGGGCAGGGCACGTCTCTAGGATGGAGGACCACCGCCTCCCAAAGATACTACTCTATGGTGAACTCGCCACAGGTCAGCGCAAGAGAGGTGCCCCCAAAAAGAGATATAAGGACTCCCTGAAACAACATCTCAGGCTCGGCCAGATTGGTCACCAACAATGGTCCACCCTGGCCTCACATCGGGAGGCATGGAGACGCACTATCCACAATGCTGCAGCCTCTTTCGAGAAGACATGCCGAATGATTCTCGAAGAGAAACGACAACGTAGAAAGAACCGCAACTTGGAAACAGCATCACCCAAGGAGACTTTCTGCTGCGCTTTCTGTAACCGAACTTGCCTTTCTCAGATTGGCCTTTTTAGTCATCAACGCGCTTGTAAAAAGCGTGGGATGAGTCCTTCCTAAGAATCTTCGTTCGCGAAGTAATCTGCTATGTTTATGTTTCAATGTGGTATCAAATTGTACCAAGCTGTAAGCCACTCTGAGTCCCCCTTGGGGTGAGATAGGGCGGGATAGAAATACAGTAAATAATAATAATAATATAAATGAACTTTGTCCATAATTGTTGTAGTTGTTGTTGTTATGCACCTTCAAACCATTTCCGTATTCTGGTGGTCCTATGGCTGGAGTGTCGAACTCATTTCCATTGAGGACTACAACAGCCTCCAAAGGGCCATTGAATCCATAGATGGGGAATCTGTGGATAGAGAGGTCCAGATATCTATCTATCTCTGTCCCTCTCTATCCACAACAACAACAACAACAACAGCCAGTGCTCAACAACAGCCAGTCCCAATTGTTAATGAACAAGAACTCCCATCAAGTTGAATTATTATCCACCATATGGACTCCTATGCACCATCTAGGAGCTTAAGATCGTCTGGGGAAGCCCTGTTCTTGTTCCCACCTGCCTCGCAAACGCGATTGGTGGAGACGAAGGACAGGGCCTTCTCAGTAGTGGCCCCCCAACCATGGAACTTCCTACCCAGGGGTATTAGATCGGCTCCCTCCCTCCTGACTTTCCGGAAAACAGTAAAGACCTGGATCTTTGAGCAAGCTTTTGAGAATGCAGCGGAATAGATAACACGGAACTATGAATGATGAACATGGAATGGCCAGACGATGTTACTGGATAACGTTTTTAACAGGATGACACTGATGATTGTATGTTTTATATTGTCATGTTGATTGTTTTTAATTGCACTTTTATGAATGCCTGGCATCAACTTATGCCAATCTGTAACCCGCCTTGAGTCGCCGTATGGCAAAGAAATTTGGACACAATACACCTAACGGTCCAACAAGTGTCAATTCATCCAGTGGTTTTTGAGGTATGTTAATCCCACAAACGAACATTATATTTTAATTTATATACTAGCTGTCCCCTGCCACGCTTTGCTGTGGCCCAGTCTGTGTATATATGTTTGTGTGTGTGTGTATATATGTGTTTATGTGTGTATAAATATTTGTATATATATTTGTGTGTTTATATGTGTACATGCTTATTGTGTATATCTATGTGCTTGTCTATATGCATATTTGTGTGAATATATGTGTATATGTATATGTGTGTGTATGTATGTATATTTGTGTGTGTTTGTGCAGATATATACGTGTGTATGCATGTGTATATGTATATGAGTGTATTTGTATATGCATATAAGATTTTGTTTTTTGCATTTTGAAGTCTGTTCCTCTGGAGTTTTGTGTGTGTGTGTGTGTTTTAGGGGTGATGGAAACTCTTTGGACTGTTAGGTGTGTTGTGTCCAAATTTGGTGTCAATTTGTCCAGTGGTTTTTGAGTTATGTTAATTCCACAAACGAATATTACATTTTTAATTAATTAATTAATTAATTAAGATTTATTTATTTATTTCACGATATTTATATGCCGTCCTTCTCAACCCCGAAGGGGACTCAGAGCGGCTCACAAACAAAATACAATGAACTAAATTATTGCCACAGTACAAAATCAATATTACATATCACATTGTACTATAACAATATCACATTGAACTATACAAATACAATCTATCTATCTATATATAAAGGCTCTGTCCGTAATAAGGCTGAAGTAAACAAAAAAACCACTGAACAAAAACACACCAAATTTGGCAACAAAACTCCTCACAACGCAAGGTGTGGCCAACAAAAATAAAAAACAAACAAAAAATAACTAAAATAACTTACAAATCCTAAATCCTTAAAAAAGGAGACGATGCCACTAAGGCCCTTGCCTTTCCACTCTCAGCCACTTCAGAATGTTAGAATGCTGAGGTGCACCAATCAGAACCCATATGCAAATAAAACCACAGTGGCAACCAATCACCATTTCTGACAGCCTCAGGCCCTTGCCTTTCCCCTCCCAGCCTCTTCAGAGTTTTAGAATTTTGACACTGGCCAATGAGAAGCCATATGCAAATAATACCACAGTGTAAACCAATCAGAAAGCTGTCACATATCCACCCTCTGTACACATACATCCATACAAACATAATACAATGTTACTACTATATATTACTATATTACATACATACATAGAATAGAGTTAGAAGGGACTCCACCATGGTATTAGGGGAGAACAGACAGGAAGGAGATAAGAGAGGGAAAAGGGGAAGGAATGCAAGAGGGAAAGGGGGAAGGAAGGAAAGAAGGAAGGCAGGAAAGAAGGAAGGAAGGAAAGAAAGAAAAAGATACCAAAGGAAGGAAGAAGAGAAAGTAGAAAGGAAAGAAAAAGGAAAGGCAGGAAAGAAGTAAAGAAGGAAGGGAGGAGAAAAGGAAATAAAAAGTGAAAGAAGGAAGGAAACAGGGAGGGAAGAAAGGAGATGAAAAAGTAGAGAAGGGGGGAGGAAGGGAAGAGAGAAGGAAGGATGAAACCAAAGAGTGAAAGAATGAATAAAAGAAAGAGGCAGAGAATGAAGAAAGGAGAGAAAGGGGAAGGGGAAGAAAAAGGCGGGGGGGGGGGAGTAAGAGGTAGGTACCTCTCTTTCATAATAGTCCAGATATCTACCTCTACTTCGAAAATTCTTACTATAGGCCACAGTAATGCGTGGCAGGGCACAGCTAGTAAACTATATTATTGCCACAGCACAACATCAATATTATATATCACATTTTGTTAATTTTATTGCCAATGTTTTAATCTAGTACATATTTACATGTGTATATATTTATATTTTGTCTTTTTCTCTGTCATTCTGAGGTAACAAAAATGAGGAATTTGCCTCAAGATTGGCCAGAAATGGAATGGAAAGGGTTATTATGTGTCATTCTGAGGCAAAAGAGGGAGAATTTACCTCAGGATTGGCCAGAAATGGAAGGGAAAGGGCTTATTCTGTCTCTTTCTGAGGTAAAAAAAGTTCACATTGAACTATAACAAATATATCACAATATTATTAGTAATATTGCATGCAACACAAAATATTTATTTATTTATTTCCACCATTTCTACCCCGCATCTTCTCAACCCCCGAGGGGAGGACTCAGAGCGGCCTCACAATGGCAACAATTCGATGCCCAAAACACAGTAAACATATAATAGAAACCACAACACTCAAAAATTTAAAATACATTAAATACAGTTAACATTAAACTATATCAAATACATTCACATAGGTTAAAAACAGTATTCCGTCCATAATAGAAGCCTTAGGTCATGTCCACCAGTTTGCCATTTCAATCCCATCTAAAGTGCTGTATCGTTCTAATGTGCAAACGCCTGGTCCCATAACCAGGATTTCACTGTTTTCCTGAATGCCAGGAGGGATGAGGTGGATCATATATCAATAGGGAGCGCATTCCACAAACGGGGAGCCACCTCTGAGAAGGCCCTATCTCTCCGCATTTGAGAAGTAGGCGGGAGCGAGAGCATGCCCTCCCTGGATGATCTTAGATTACGAGGTGGGACGAAGCAGCTGATGCGTTCGGACAAGTAAGCTGGGCCAGAACCATATAGAGCTTTAAAGGTCAAAACCAGCACTTTGAATTGAGCTCGGGATTGGACAGGCAGCCAGTGGAGCTGATACAACAGGGGGGTGGCATGCTCCCTGTATGTAGCTCCCATTAGTAGTCTGGCTGCCGCCTGCTGGACTAATTGCAATTTCCGAACTGTCTTCAAAGGCAGCCCCACGTAGAGTGCGTTGCAGTAATCTATTCGGGATGTGACCAGAGCGTGGACGACCGTAGCCAGATCAGACTTCCCAAGATTATTAGTATTATATTGGATTACATTACATTATCAATATTATATGTATACACAATATACTATACTATATTATACTATAATATCAAATACAACATACTATGTCATTGTCACAGTACAACAATTACATATCACATTGTATTATAACAATTATATCACAATATTATTAG
>JARBWK010000013.1:39656875-39687313 GCA_030556195.1 Anolis apletophallus
ATAGATAGATAGATAGATAGAAGACATCTACATGCGACCACTCGCTCAGCTGGTGCGTAGCTTTGGGCTTGAGTGTCATCAGTACGCTGGATATATAGAAGATTGATATAGATAGAAAATAGATAGAAGATAGATAGAAGATAGATAGATATAGATAGAAGATAGATAGATATAGATAGAAGATAGATAGATATAGATAGAAGATAGATATAGACAGATAGATATGCAATGCTGTTGACACTAAGCAAATCAGCCTAGCGGGAGTCCCGCCGGGGTCCGCTAGGGGGAGACATGGAGGGGAAGAAGCCGCGGAAGGGAGGGAAGCTGGGGAGGGGGAGCGGGAGGGGGCGTGGCGGCGAGCGGGGAGGGGGCGTGGCCTGGCTGACGCGCGCCGGGGCCAGGCAGTGAGTATAGGCTGCGCTGTCAGGCCGGTGTCAGTCTGATGAAGATTGGCATGCAGGTAAGCTGTCATTCAGGGGAGGCCGAGCGGCGGCGCGTGGCGGGCGGGCTCCAAGCGAGGAGGCAGGCAGGCAGGCAGGCAGGGGCGGGCAGACACGGGCTCAGGCTCTCCGCGCTCGCTCGCTCGCTCGCTGGCTCGGAGCGGCAAGTGGCAGAGGCTCCGTTCCAGCCTCAGCGGAGGAGGAGGAGGAGGTGGCGATACATCGCGAGGGGAGGGAAGACCGGGGGTGGGAGGCAGTGCGGTGGCAGCAGTTGCAGCGGTTGCAGCGGTTGCGGCGTATGTTGCGATCCCTTCCTTGGCACGGTTTGCGCTTTGCAGGACGGCTGGTTTTGGAGTCAAAAAGGGGAAGGGGGCGGAAAAAGAGGTTTTTGGGGGGTTTTCTTTGTAGGTGGGGTTTGGGGAAAGTTGAGGGAAGGAAGCGCCGGCTGTCCTCGCTTCCCTTCCTTCCTGCTTGGCTTCCTCCCTTCGGCCGGCGAGGAGACAAAGGGACGGGGGCCGCGGATACGGGGGCGCGGATACGGGGGCCCGACCCTCTCCAGGAGGACCCCCTCAGAACCTCCCCCTTGAGGACCCTCCCTGGTTGAGATTGAGACCAATTGGAGGAAACTTTCCGGACTTGGAATCAATCTCTTCATACCGTTTTTTCGGATGTAGAAGAGTTCTTCTTTCTTGGGTGTTGTTTATGTTTTGATTGTGTTGTAAACACGGCTGGTTTTGGCTCTTGTTGTGATCCATCCCTAAGAGACATCCAGTCCAACACCCCCCCCCCCATCCTCATTTCTAGGAACACAATCAAAGCTCCCCCGACAGAGGACCATCCAGCCTCTGCTTTCAAAAATGCTCCAGAGAAAGAGACTCACAGGCAGCACTCTTGCTGGGATCCTATTGGAAAGGGAGGGACCTCTAAGGGACATCCAGTCCAAACCCCCCCCCATCCTCATCTCTAGGAACACAATCAAAGCTCCCCCGACAGAGGACCATCCAGCCTCTGCTTTCAAAAAGCACTCCAGGCAGCAGAGAAAAGAGGGACTCACAGGACATCCAGCACCCTTGTTGGGATCCTATCACTCTTGTTGGGATCCTATTGGAAAGAGAGGGACCTCTAAGGCAGTGTTTCTCAACCTTCCTTATGCAGTGACCCCTTAATACAGTTCCTCATGTTGTGGTGACCCCCAACCATAAAATTATTTTCATTGCTACTTCACAACTGTAATTTTGACACTGTTATGAATCGTAATGTAAATATCTGATATGCCAGATGTATTTTCACTCACTGGACCAAATTTGGCACAAATACCCAATATGCCCACATTTGAATACTGGTGGGGTTGGGGGGGGGTGCATTGATATTGTCCTTTGGGAGTTGTAGTTGCTGGGCTTTATAGTTAACCTACAATCAAAGAGCATTCTGAACTTCACCCATGATGGAATTGAACCAAACTTGGCACACAGAACTCCCAAGACCAACAGAAAATACTGGAAGGGTTTGATGGGCATTGACATCGAGCTTTGGAGTTGTAGTTTTTCTACATCCTGAGAGCACTGTGGACTCAAACAATGATGGATTTAGACCAAACTTGGCAAGAATATTCAATATGCCCAAATATGAACACTGGTGGAGTTTGGGAAAAGAGACTTGATATTTGGGAGTTGTAGTTGCTGGGATTTATAGTTCATCTGCCATCAAAGAGCATTCTGAACCCCACCAATGATAAAATTGGGCCAAATTTCTCACACAGAACCCCCATGACCAATAGAAAATACTGTGTTTTCGGGTGATCTTTGGCGACCCCTCTGACACCCCCTCGTGACCCCCCCAGGGGTCCCGACCCCCAGGTTGAGAAACACTGCTCTAAGGGACATCCAGTCCACCCCCATTCTGCTCTGTAGGGACACAATCACATCTCCCCCGACAGAAAGCCATCCAGCCTCTGCTTTAAAAAAAACGCTCCAGAGAAAGAGACTCACAGGCAGCACTCTTGTTGGGATCCTATTGGAAAGAGAGGGACCTCTAAGGGACATCCAGTCCACCCCCATTCTGCTCTGTAGGGACACAATCAAAGCTCCCCTGACAGAGGACCATCCAGCCTCTGCTTTCAAAAATGCTCCAGAGAAAGAGACTCACAGGCAGCACTCTTGCTGGGATCCTATTGGAAAGGGAGGGACCTCTAAGGGACATCCAGTCCAACCCCCCCCCCCCATCCTCATCTGTAGGAATACAATCAAAGCTCCCCCGACAGAGGACCATCCAGCCTCTGCTTGAAAAAAGCACTCCAGAGAAAGACACACAGCAGCACTCTTGTTGGGATCCTATTGGAAAGAGAGGGACCTCTAAGGGACATCCAGTCCACCCCCCCTCCCCCACACTTCTGCTCTGTAGGGACACAATCAAAACTCCCCCAACAGAAAGCCATCCAGCCTCTGCTTTAAAAACACTCCAGAGAAAGAGACTCACAGGCAGCACTCTTGTTGGGATCCTATTGGAAAGGGAGGGACCCCTAAGGCAGTGTTTCCCAACCTTGTTTGAGCCGCGGCACATTTTTCCATTTACAAAATCCTGGGGCACACCACCAACCAAAATGACACAAAAATGACACTCTAACACAGTAATACATATAGTTAATATGTTTTAAATGTATTTATATACTCAGTGTGAAACCTGTTTCGATGAACACAACATAGATATGACTTCCTCTCACATACTTATACATGGCTATCATGTCTTCTCTCAGCCTTCTCTTCTTCAGGCTAAACATGCCCAGCTCTTCAAGCCGCTCCTCATAGAGCTTGTTCTCCAGACCTTTGTGATGTTTTTCACCCTGACTGAAACTTACTTCCAGTTAACTATGGATGTCATGAAGCTGTTATAAACAGAATGTCAGAATGTTGAGGCTGGCCAATCAGAAACCATAATTAGTAGGTCAAGGTAGCTTATTCGTTGGACAACTTGGGCCCTGCAGGTGTTTTGGACTCCAACTCTCACCATTCCTATCAGCCTCAGGCCCCCTTCTTTTCCTTCCTCAGCCGCTTAAGAATGTCAGAATGTTGAGGCTGGCCAATCAGAAACCATATGCAAATTAGTAGGTCAACCTAACTTATTCATTGGACAACTTAAGTGGCTGAGGGGGGAAAGGAAGGGGCCTGAGGCTGTTGGGAATGATGGGAGTTGGAGTCCAAAACACCTGGAGGGAGGGCCAAACATTGCCCATGCCTGATCTAAATATTTTCCTGGAGTTTAAATGCCTTGTTCTGGGGGGCCCTTCCACACTACTAGCCCTTTATCCCAGGATCCGATCACAGTTTATCTGTTTATCCCAGGTTTATCTGGCAGTGGGGACTTCTATATTCCAAGCAGATAATCTGCGATCACATCCTGGGATAAAGGTCCCCGAGCCCTAGTCTCTGGAGCAGCAGAAAACAAGCTTTCTCCATTCTCCTCAATGTAACATCCTTTGGAAGACTAGAGAATGAATCCACTTTACATCCAGTTGCAGAATTCTGGGGTTTGTAGTTTAGTGCGGCTGTTAAAGGCTCCCCCCCAACTACAAATCCCAGAATTCTGCAGAAGGCAGCAACAATATAATATTATATAATACTAACATTATTAATGATGTATTAGTATTATGCTAATAATATAGTATGTTATAATATAATATATTAATATACATATAATATTGATAATATTATAATGTAATACAATATATTACTAATAATATTATTAGTAGTATTATTAGTACTAATTAGTATTATTAGTACTAATGTACTAATGTACTAATTAGTATGATGCATTAGTAATGATTAATTTACTATTAATAATAAAGGCAGCAACAATATAATATTATATAATACTAATATTATTAATGATGTATTAGTATTATGCTAATAATATAGTATGTTATAATATAATATATTGTATATACATATAATATTTATAATATTATAATGTAATACAAATATTTAATAATATTATTAGTAGTATTATTAGTACTAATTAGTATTATTAGTACTAATGTACTAATGTACTAATTAGTATGATGTATTAGTAATGATTAATTTACTATTAATAATAAAGGCAGCAACAATATATTATATAATACTAATATTATTAATGATGTATTAGTATTATGCAGATAATATAGTATGTTATAATATAATAAATATAATATATTTAATATACATATAATATTGATAATATTATAATGTAATACAATATAATACTACTACTACTAATAATATGATATTATAATTATATTTTTATATTACATGTAATATTACTAATAATATTATTAGTAGTATTATTAGTATAATTAGTATTATTAGTACTAATGTACTAAATATTAGTATGATGTATTAGTAATGATTAAATATTAATAATAAAGGCAGCAACAATATAATATTATATAATACTAATATTATTAATGATGTATTAGTATTATGTGGATAATATAGTATGTTATAATATAATAAATATAATATATTTAATATACATATAATATTGATAATATTATAATGTAATACAATATAATACTACTACTACTACTAATATGATATTATAATTATATTTTTATATTACATGTAATATTCACATACAATATTGATAATATTATAATGTAATACAATATAATACTACTACTACTAATAATATGATATTATAATTATATATTTTATATTACATGTAATATTACTAATAATATTACAGTATAATGTTACAGTACAATGTAATATATAATATTAATATTGTGCTATGGCAATAATATAGTATATTGTATTTACAGTTTACTTGTAAGCCGCTCTGAGTCCTCTTCGAGGTGAGAAGGCTGGCATATAAATGTTGTAAATAAATAAATAAACAAACTGGATTTAAAGTGTGATGAGGACTTTAAACATGTCCAGTGTTCAGTGTCCCCCTCTCTCTCCCTCTTTCTTTCCTCCAAGCTAAACAGCCCGGGCTCCTCTCCAGCCCTCATTTCAAAAGGCTATCTTTGCAAACCCATCTCTTTGCCTTGGATCCCCTATCGGCTCCCAGTAGGCCATGTTCTGCCAGGATTGGGAAATTTATTTATTATTTACTCTAGTTATAAGCCGCCTTTCTCGCCCCGAAGGGGACTCAGCGCAGCTGACAAACGACAGCAAACATTCAATGCCGCATCATAACATAAAGAGAAACATACCATATAAAATTATAAAACATATAAACAGTTAAAACACATAAAACAGTAATACAGATTAAAAACATGCAAAGTGACAAGTCATGCATTCCAAACTTCTTAGTTTTTCCATAGTTGTTATTTATTTATGTATGTATGTATTTAAATATAGGAAATAAATAAATAAATATTCAGACTGCTAGGATAGAATGATATAGTAAGTAAATCCCTCCCTCCCTAACCCTCTCTAGCAAGTCTTTTGACCCCCTCCATCCTTATCACAACCTAAATCCCTGATAGAATATGATCGTATGGGTTGTTATCATGAGTTAAGGTGGAAAGTGTTGGTGGCAGAGAAAAAGTAGTGGGAAGTCTGATCTGGCTACGGGCGTCCACGCTCTGGTCACATCCTGAATAGATTACTGCTACACACTCTACGTGGGGCTGCCTTTGAAGACAGTTCGGAAACTGCAACTAGTCGCAACGGGCGGCAGCCAGATTAGTAACTGGAGCTACATATAGGGAGCATACCACCCCCCTGTTGTGTCAGCTCCACTGGCTGCCTGTCCAATTCCGAGCTCAATTCAAAGTGCTGGTCTTGACCTTTAAAGCTCTATATGGTTCTGGCCCAGCTTACTTGTCCGAACGCATCAGCTGCTTCGTCCCACCTCGTAATCTAAGATCATCCGGGAAGGCCCTGCTCTCGCTCCCGCCTACTTCTCAAATGCGGTTGGTGGGGACGAGAGAGAGGGCCTTCTCGGTGGTGGCTCCCCGTCTGTGGAACGCACTCCCAATTGATATACGATCAACCCCATCCCTCCTGGCATTCAGGAAAAAAAGTGAAATCCTGGCTATGGGACCAGGCGTTTGCACATTAGCACGATGCAGCACTTTAGATTGGATTGTAATGGCAAGCTATTATGGACGGAATACTGTTTTTAACTTATGTGAATGTATATGATGTATTTTAATGCTAATTGTATTTTAATGTATTTTAATGTATTTTAATTCTGACTGTTTTTGGTTTTCTATTATATGTATACTGTGTTTTTGGCATCGAATTGTTGCCATTGTTAGGCCGTTCTGAGTCCCCCCTTGGGGGTTGAGAAGAGCGGGGTAGAAATGGTGGAAATAATTAAATAAATAAATAGTAAACAATAATTGAAATTGCATTGGGAAAGTAGCCTGGATATTGTTTGAGTGTCCAGCCGGCGCTCCCAGTTGACAGTGGTGTTCCTCTTCTGGGTCTGTTTCCTGATCTTGGCACAGTTTGGGCACATGGTCTCTCTTTCTCCCTTGTGGCTTCGGCCGCATGTCATCACCATCCCTATCCCCCCCCCCCTCCCAAAGGCCCCGAAAAAGCTGCACTTGATTAACGCCAAACCTGCGGTAGCCATAAGAACACATTTGTGGTAAGCAGGTGATGAAAGGCAAGGAGAGGCTTGCACATTGTTTTGTCCCCGATGGGTTTGAACAGAATATGTGACAAGAAGGGGAAAGGAGGTAATTAAAAACACTAACACGGAGACATGACACATTGTGGCAAATGTGTTCTGCTTTGGGTTAGATCAGTGGTTCCCAAACTTTTTGGCCTACCGCCCTCTTTCCGGAAAAAAAAATTAAAATTATTTTTTTAAAAAAATTAATAGCAATTAAACAGAAAGATATATGTATTAATATTTCTACCTTTTTTCATAAAATATAATATAGTAAAGTTGTAAATTAGAAACACTGAAGTTTGAAATTATGAAACTATTTATTGAACTTAGAATAGAAAGGTAATACCAAAAAAAGTTTAAACATTCGAAATTATCTTAATGAGAAGGATGAACCTGGCATGCTGCTACCAATCTAGTCATCCTCGGCTCTATTTTCGTCAGCGGTAATCACAAATAATCGTGATTGACTATTTTGCAATCGGTTTCTTTTTCTGTTAATAAATTGGTTACCGCACTGAATCCACGTTCCACTAAATATGTTGAAGGACATTATTATTATTGTTATAAGACTCAACCAGTTGGAAGGGAACCCCAAAAGTATTATTATTATTATTATTACTATCCCTTGCTTGGCGAGAGAAGGAGGAGGGAGCAGGAGGAGGGAAGAAGAGAGAGAGACACACACAGAGATGGATGGCAGCCTGTCGCCTGGCTCACGCCACCGCCCCCACCACCCCCTTACAGGGGTTCAGCACCCCCCAAATTATCCTGGGCCTTCCAGCGCCCCCCTAGATCGCCCTACTGCCCACCAGGGGGTGGTACCGCCCACTTTGGGAACCACTGGGTTAGATCTCTGAACTTCAGGCTGGGTCGATATGGCATGGAATCGCATTATATGAGTCTACACTGCCGTATAATCCAGTTCCATGCTGTGTTACATGTCGCCGGAGATGTGGCAAAGAAAGGTAAAGTGGATTGAAGTGAAATGAAATGCAAAAGGAAAGCAAGTCAAAAACAAAACCAACAGCAGACAGAACTGACTTAATGTGTTGCCGAAGGGTTTCATGGCCAGAATGCAGGGGCGGTCCTACTGGTAGGCAAAGGACGCCGCTGCGTGGGGCGCCATTTGGGTAAAGGGCGCATTCCCCCGCCCACCAGACAGCGTCCGGCCGATGTTCCGCTTTTGGACCTTGTGCGCTCCGAAGCTGCGCCATAGCAAACCTCCCTGCGTGTCGAATAGGGAGTGCTGTGTTTACAGGCTTCTGTGCCTGCGCACAGGAACTTCTGGGCATGCGCGGGGGGGAGGGGATAATGTTCACTTACCATTTAAAATTACCTTAGACCGCCCCTGCCAGAATCACTAGGTTGCCGTGAGTTTTCTGGGCTGTCTGGCCATGTTCCAGAAGCATTCTCTCCTGACGTTTCACCCACAAATATGGCAGTCACCCTCAGGGGTTGTAAGGTCTCTTGGAAACTGGGCAAGTGGGGTTTATATATCTGTGGAATGATGTCCAGTTTTCTGGGCTGTATTTATTTATTTATTTATTTATTTATTAATTAACTTTATTTATACCCCGCCACCATCTATCTTCCCAAGGGGACTCGGGGCGGCTTACATCAGGCCAAGTCCAATGACACATAATAACAACACAACAGCAATTATAAAAAACAATACAATCAATATAACTCACACATAAGCAGTAACAAGACAGTTTAAAACCATTTCGGCCGGGCCAAATATGAATATTAAATTTTTAAAATAGATAAACACTGGATGCGGACAGAGGTAGATCGTATATAGCAGGAAGGTTTCAAAGGGCAATGTGGGGCAGACCACCCAACAGGTAATTAAAGTGCTTCTGAGGATATTTGCAGAGATTGAACACAGCAGGGCGTTATTTACTTTATTCAGGGAAGTCACATTGGAACAGCCACGTCTTCAGGCTCCTTCTAAAAACTGCTGTAGTGAGGGCTTGCCTAATATCCTTAGGGAGCGCCTTCCAGAGTCGGGGGGCCACTAGAGAGAAGGCCCTCTCCCTCGTCCCCACCAAATGCGCTTGCGAAGGCGGCGGGAGCGAGAGTAGGGCCTCTCCAGATGATCGGAGAGATCGACTGGGTTCGTAAACAGAAATGCGGTCACGTAGGTAGACGTGTATGTATGGCCGTGTTCCAGAAGCATTCTCTCCTGACGTTTGGCCCACATCTCTGGCAGGCATCCTCAGAGGTTGTGAGGTCTGTTGGAAACTAGACAAGTGGAGTTTATACGTCTGGGTGGGAGAAAAAACTCTTTGTCTGTTGGAGGAGGGTGTGAACGTTGCAATGGGCTACCAATGATTACCATCGAATAGCCTTGCAGCTTCAAAGCCTGGGTATTTCCTTATTTACATTTACATAACACTTCTGCTCACCTTTAAGTTGAAAGATATAGGCTCTCTGGCATAGAAGTCTAAACATGGCAGCAAATATATGAACGTGTGTATACCTCTTGACTTGCATTGTAATTCTTTGCAAAATCATTTCCTTCTTTCATGCCATTTTTCTTCTTCTTCTCTCTATATCATATATACACACACACACACACACTATATATACCTGTATATATATATATCCTATTGTGTCACTGAAGTGCCTTGCCAGATGTTTCTCGACTCCCGTCGCCCTTCACAGCTGGGGATGCTGGCTCAAGCGGATTGGGAATTGCAACATCTGGAAGGCGACACAATCCCCAGAAGGAAAGATTTTGCGTGGGCATAAGTTGCACTGTTGACTCGCACAAGAAGAGGCCAAGGCGTTCTAACGCCGTGGGTCTCAAATTCAGCTTATTCAAATGTTTAGGGCTTCAGCTCCCATATTTCCAAAGCATTCCCGTATTGGCATGCAGTTCGGTCGATTACAGCTCCTGAGCATTACCCGTATTGGCTCGAACTTCTGCAAACTGAAGGCCTAGACATTCTGGAAGATGAGAGTTAGTTGTCTTCTTGGATGAATGGAGATGTGAACCAGCGTCTTTATAGTCATGGTTCTTTGCAAATGCTTGTGGCGACTACTTATTTATTTATTATTTTATTTATTTATTTCCACCATTTCTACCCCGCTCTTCTCAACGCCCGAGGGGGGGACTCAGAGCGGCCTAACAACGGCAACAATTTAATGCCAAAAACACAGTATACATATAATAGAAAACCAAAAACAGTCAGAATTAAAATACATTAAAATACAATTAGCATTAAAATACATCATATACATTCACATAAGTTAAAAACAGTATTCAGTCCATAATAAAAGCATTGGGCTATGTCCACCAGCTTGCCATTACAATCCAATCTAAAGTGCTGTATTGTGCTAATGTACAAACGCCTGGTCCCATAGCCAAGATTTCACTTTTTTCCTGAATGCCAGGAGGGATGGGGTTGATCGTATGTCACTTGGGAGTGCATTCCACAGACGGGGAGCCATCACCGAGAAGGCCCCCTCTCTCGTCCCCACCAACCGCGTTTGAAAAGTCGGCGAGAGCAGGGCCTCCCCGGAAGATCTTAAATTACGAGGTGGGATGTAGTGGCTGTTGCGTTCAGACAAGTAAACTGGGCCAGAACCGTATAGAGCTTTAAAGGTCACAACCAGCACTTTGAATTGAGCTCGGAATTGGACAGGCAGCCAGTGGAGCTGACACAGCAGGGGGGGGTGGTATGCTCCCTGTATGTAGCTCCCGTTAGTAATCTGGCTGCCGCCCGTTGGACTAATTGTAATTTCCGAACTGTCTTCAAAGGCAGCCCCCAGGTAGAGTGCATTGCAGTAATCTATTCGGAATGTGACCAGAGCGTGGACGACCGTAGCCAGATCAGACTTCCCAAGGTACGGGCGCAGCTGGTGCATGAGTCTTAACTCTGCAAAAGCTCCCCTGGCCACCGCTGAGATCTGGGGTTCCAGGCTCAGCGATGAGTCCAGGATCACTCCCAAGCTGTGAACCTACTGGAAGTTAGAGTTCAATAGAGAGCCACAATTCCTAACAGTCCCAGGCCAATTCCTTTTCCCCTTTATTACCTCCTGACTCATGGGAAAAAAGGATAATAATTACCACTATTATTTTCCTTCTTTTTCTGCCATTATTACCTTCCTTCCGAAAGCGTTACCTATTTTATCTGTTTGCATTTCTGCTTCCAACCTGCTAGGTGGGCAGGTGAGCTGGGGCTAACGGTGTGTGCTCACTTTGACCTGGGCTCAAACTGCTGGCATTCTGATCTGCATGATTTTTCTGAAGCACAGCAGTTTAGCCTGCTGTGCTAAGCCCGGCCCCCAACATAGTTAAAAACACATAATCATGATATAAAATACACACAATAATAATAATAATATTAATAATAGTATTAATGCTTCTTGGCTGCCCCCCCTCATGGCTGGATATTTTACATCCAACATATAGTCGAGTACTTAAGGGCAAAGGAATTCCCCCCACCCACCCAAATTCCACTCCCCGCAAACCTTGCCAGCATAACCCATTGGAAAGGTAGATGGAGTTTTGTCCCAACAGCATCTAGTAAACCTAAATGTTTCCCCTGAGGTTAAGTCTACTTGTGTCCGACTCTGGGGGTTGGTGCTCATCTCTATTTTCAAGCCAAAGAGCAGGCGTTGTCTGCAGACGCCTCCAAGGTCATATGGCCAGCATGACTGCTTTGGAGTGCTGTTACCTTCCCTCAGGTGCAGTACCTATTGATCTACTCACATTTGCATGTTTTCGAACTGCTAGGTTGGTAGGAGCTGGGGCTAACAGCGGGAGCGCACCCTGCTCCCCGGATTTGAACCACCAACCTTTTGGTCAGCAAGTTCAGCAGCTCAGCAGTTTAACCCACTGCACAACAGCACCTAGAAACCACCAATTCCCACATCAGCTTTAGAAATCCAAAGGCTTGACTGAATTGGACATTAATATCTACAACACAGCATTCAGTGGTAGATGGTGACTCTGGTTCCATTGGATAGTGAATTCTTCCCAGGGCTTAAGCAGCTGAGGGGGAAAAGGAAAGGGCCTGAGGCTGTTAGGAATTATGGGAGTTGGAGTCCAAAACACCTGGAGGACCAAATTTGCCCATACCTGGTCCACATTCTAGATAGAATCAGTGCTGTTTGACACCCTTTGAACTACCTTGGCTCAATGTTGTGGACTCATGGGAGTTGTAATTTTGCAAGGTCCTTATCATTTTCTGCAAAAGAGTGCTGGCACCTCACCAAACTACAAATCTCAGGGCTATATAGCATCAAGCCATAGTCGTTAAAGTGATGTCAAACTGCATTAATTCTACCATTGTAAATGTACCCCTCAATTGAGATAATCTGGAGGGATCTCAATGCAGGCATAGGCCACTTCCCTTACTGGCTGTGTGAGAACTAGAAACAAAGAGCAATACAAGACATAATAAAATGTCAACTATTAGCAACAGAAAAAAAGTAACTTGCCTTGAGAACCAGATCTCTCTGCAATGTTCCATCTTGCTTCCTGCACTGTCCATATAATATAATATGTTGTATATACATATAATATTGATAATATTAGAATGTAATACAATATAATACCACTAATAATAATATGATATTATAATTATATATTTTATATTACATGTAGTATTAATAATATTACTCTCTCTCTCGACATTACTTCGCGAACGAAGATTCTTAGGAAGGTCTCATCCCACGCTTTTTACAAGGGCGTTGATGACTAAAAAGGCCAATCTGAGATAGGCAAGTTCGGTTGCAGAAAGTACAGCAGAAAGTCTCCTTGGGTGATGTTGTTTCCAAGTTGCGGTTCTTTCTGCGTTGTCGTTTCTCTTCGAGACCCATTTGGCGTGTCTTCTCGAAAGAGGCTGCAGCATTGTGGATAGTGCGTCTCGATGTGAGGCCAGGGTGGACCATTGTTGGGGATCAATCTGGCCGAGCCTGAGATGTTGTTTCAGGGAGTCCTTATATCTGTTTTTGGGGGCGCCTCTCTTGCGTTGACCCGTGGCGAGTTCACCATAGAGTAGTATCTTTGGGAGGCGGTGGTCCTCCATCCTAGAGACGTGCCCTGCCTAGCGCAGTGTGTTCTCAATAGCATGGCCTCAATGCTGGTGATCCCTGCTTGCACAAGGACAGCAACATTAGTCACATAGTCGGTCGAGTGTATATTTAGGATTTGCGAAGACAGCGCTGATGAAAACGTTCGAGGAGTCGTAGGTGTTGGCGATAGGTGACCCATGTTTCAGACCCATAGAGGAGAATAGACAGAATGATAGCTCTGTACACACTGATTTTGGTGCTTTGCCTCAGGTGCTTGTTGCTCCAGACTCTTTTGTGAATCCTTCCGAATGCACTATATGCCTTTGATAATCTGTGATCTATCTCTTTGTCAATCTTGGCGTCTGAAGAGATGATGCTTCCCAGGTAGGTGAACTGCTGAACGGACTTAAGCACAGATTTGCCTATGCTGACGTGAGGATGATGGTGTTCTTCCTGTGGTGTGGGCTGGTAGAGGACTTCCGTTTTCTTCAGGCTGACTTCCAGCCCAAACAGCTCTGCAGCTGCTGCAAAGCAGGATGTGAGGCGCTGCAGGGCTGCTTCTGAATGGGCGACAAGGGCAGCATCGTCAGCAAAAAGCAGCTCACGGACTAGATAGTTTAGAGTCTTAGTGCGAGCCCTCAGACGGCTTAAGTTGAACAAGCTACCATCAGTATATATATAACAATATAATACTACTAATAATAATATATTATAATTATATATTTTATATTACATGTAATATTAGTAATAATATTACAGTATAATGTTATAGTACAATGAAATATATAATATTAGTATTGTGCTATGGCAATAATATAATATATTGTATTTACTTTTTACTTGTAAATCGCTCTGAGTTTCCTTCGGGGTGATAAGGGCGGCATATAAATGCCGTAAATAAATAAATAAATAAATAACGGTGATGGAATCAAACGTTTGTCATCAGTTCACAGGAAGGAGAGAAATTATTGTTCTTCTTTAGTTGGATGTAGTTTGGGAATATTGGAAAGCTGAAAAGGAAGACAGCATGCTTGTGTGGTTTGCTGCAAGAACGTCGGCAATGCATAAACACGTATGCTATGTGGCTTTGCCCGGAGATGACGGTCCCAGGTTTCGTTCTTAACATTCTTAACATTCGCCGATAGATCTGAGAATGAATCCAGCCTGAAACTCAAGGAAATTGCTGCCAGTCAGTGTCAACTGTACTGGGTTAGAAAAATCCATGATGGAAGGGAGCTTTCTCTGTTTTAGACTAACACCAACCCTAGTTCTGATATCGGTTTGACAAGGTCAGGGTCTTTCTCTTTCTGCCCCACACCGTTTTTTGTATACAAGCAAAGTCTGCGCTGAAACCCTAAGAGGGATAATTTGAAACACACTGCTCCGCATGATCTGGAGCTCTGCCTTTTCAGGACTGATGTGTTAATTGGTTTACCCACTGCCAGGATGTTTGTGATAATCCGCAATAATTGTTTGTGAATGGACAGTGCGTGTTCATGATCCTCAGGGCCTGCACCTTCTGTATTTCGTCTTCCCTCACTGTTTACTGTTTCCAACCAGCATCGCCTGTAATGCTGGCATTGGATGAAGTGGACTGTAATGAAAGAAAGCTTAGACCCAAATAAGTCTGTGCAGAGCCTCATGATTCTACAGCAAATTAGCCTGAACAACTTCAAGGCAGGATTAGACAGATTCATGGATACCAAGTGTATCGGTAGTTACTAAAAAGGACATTCAAATGCCACCTCGGAGTTGGTTGAGGTAGGCAGGATTTCCCTGGGTACTGGTTGTGGGGGGTCGGGAGCAGGTCAGGGTTTTGCCCTCCCTTCTGCTCGAGATCCCCGTGTACAACTGGTGGACCACTGTGTGATACAGAATGCTGGACTAGATGGGCTGAGGTCCGATTCAGCATGGCTCTTCTTATGTTTTTATGTTAGTCTGTGCGGAGCCTCATGATTTTCACAACCTCTCATCTGCTGGAAATTCTTTTATTTTGATGCTGTTTCGAGTTTTTAATGTGACATTCATTGGTGTATTATATATATATATATATATATATATATATATATATATATATAGTTTAAAATGTTTTTTTCTAGTTGAGTTGCTGTGAGCTTTCTGGGTTGTCTATTGGAGATGGGTGTGAATATTTCAATCGGCCACCTTGATTAGCATTGAATAACCTTGCAGCTTCAAAGCCTGGCTGCTTCCAGCCTGGGGGAAACCTGGCTGCTGTCCGTTGGACCATTTGAAGCTTCCGGACAGTCTTCAAGGGCAACCCCACGTAGAGCGTGTTGCAGTAGTCTATGCGGGATGTAACCAGAGTATGATCAGTGTGTTTTGGGGAAACTCTTCCCTTCCCTCCTATCTTATCTCTCTCTTCCTTCCATTCAATCCTTCCTTCCTTCTGAGCCTCCAGTCTTCCTGGAGGCATTGGGCGTGAGGTGGCGCCGGGCAAGGCCGGCCAGGTAGTGAGGTAATGGGAGCTGGGCCTGCCTCCTTGTCTGCCTCCTTCCCATCCTTCCCTGAGACCGTACCCTGCCCTCCCCAGCCTGGATTTCCCTACCTGCCTCACCACACTTTTCCCGCTCTTCTTCTCCTGGTTCTGCATTGGAGGGAGGCAGGCAGGCAGGCTCAGTGGGGGGTGATCAGGCTGCGGATCCCTAATGGCAGCTCCGGCCCTGACGGGGTCACTTTGCAATGTATTTCTTGGATGTCCAGAAGATGGTGCTGTTTCTGATGCCAAGCATGTTTTTACCTGTCCCAGGTGTGACATGTATATACTAGTAGGTACCCGAATACATAAAAACATTCACCTGTAAAAATGCTACATTTTGTCCAAATTTCAAAGCAATCGGTGAAGTATTTTGGGAGATTTGAGGTCATTCACAAATGGACATTTACATTTTTATTTATATAGATTGCAGATTCTAATGAAAATATTATCTTTGTGTGCATTTGCATGCACACACACACACCCTACACTTGCATTCAAAATAAAGTGTGATATGAGGTGGTGATTGACAGAACAAGTGTGATTGTTGAGTTATTTTGGAAGGTAATGTCTTCACAAGTTATGTACACATGGGGAGGGGAGTGAAGGGCAGGATACTGGTGCATAACATGGAAGGGAAAACAAGTTTGCCTTGAGTACTTTAGATCTAGTACTTGACTTCGACCTTTCAGTCATATTTTTAGAATAAGTGTTTAACAAGGAAAGTTGTCTTTAGTAGACATTAGGCAGCGTGGTGTATGCCTCTCTAGGTTGCTGCCAGAAAACTTAAGGTCTGTATCTCTAAGGTTGACCTTATCAGATAGCAGATAGCAGGGATGTATTAGGTTACTCTGATCTATCGATCCCAAATATTGGGAAGAAATGTTGCCAAACTACTGATCGACTAGTGTCTCTATCCCAGTGTTTCCCAACCTTTTTCCATTTCCAAACTCCTGGGGCACACCACCAACCAAAATGACACAAAATGACACTCTAACACAGTAATACATATAGTTAATATGTTTTTAAATGTATTTATATAGTCAGTGTGAAACCTCGGTCTGTTTCGATGAACACAACATAGATATCCTGGGCAGGAATAGCAGAAAGACACAAACTTCCCACACAGAACTCCCATAACCAAGAGAAAATGCTATAAGAGTTTGGTGGGCATTGACCTTGAGTATTGGAGTTGTAGTTCACCTCAATTCAGAGAGCACTCTGGACTCAAACAATGTTGGATCAGGACCAAATTTGGCATGAATACTCAATATGCCCAAATGTGAACACAGATGGAGTTTGGAAAAAATATACCTTGACATTTGGGAGTTACAGTTTCTGGGATTTATAGTGAAGACACAAACAAAGAGCATCCTGACCTTTTGCAACAATGGAATTGAACCAAACTTCCTTTTCCCAAGGCACACCTGATGATTGGCCGCGGCACAGTAGTGTGCCACTGCACAGGGGTTGGGAAACACTGCTCTATCCTAGGGTTGGAAAATCTTTGCCTTCCTATTGCTCTGGACAAAATTCCCCTAATACCTCACCATTGACCATTCTGGTTGCAGCACATTTGAGATGAAGCCCAGAACAGCCCTTGTCCCATGTGCAGCGTCGTTCCATAGACGTGGTGGAAAACGGTTCTGATTGAAATCACGTGGCCCTCAAACTGTTCTTGGACTATACTTTACTTAGGATATATCTCATTGTCCAAGTATGATGGCCTTCCAAGTGTAGTGTCTTGGTGGTGGATACGTATGTGACTAGAGCCCTATTCTATATTCTATAAATAAATAAAATACAAATAAATAAATAAATTGATCCGCATGTTCTTCCACAATGAGGACATCGGTTTCCAGGTGGAAGGTGATTCTGGTCAGGGTTGGCTTGCTGCACCTTCCTCTTGGTACGTTTCTCCCCTTCACCTTCCATTCATCCCTCTTTGAATTCTGCAGCACTGCTGGTCACAGCTGAACTCCAATTAGACCACTCAAGGGCCAGGGCTTCCCAGTTCTCGGTGTCTTCCTAGGAGAAAGGAAGAATACAGGGAAGGAAGGAGGGGAGGAGAAAGAAAAAAGGAAGGATAGCAGGGAGGGAGAGGAGGAGAAAGGAACGGAAGGATAGAAGGAGGGAAGAAGGAAGGTCAGGTGGATAGATGGAAGGAAGGAGGGGAGAAAGGAAGGAAAAAGGAAGGATAGAAGGAAGGGAGGGGAGGAGAAAGGAAGGACACAAGGAGGGAAGAAAGGTAGGATGGATGGTTGGAAGGAAGGAAAAGGGAAGGCTAGAGGGAAGGAAGGAGAGGAGGGAGGACAAAGGAAGGATAGCAGTAAGGGAGGGAGGGGAGGAGGAAAGAACGGAAGGGATACAAGGAGGAAAGGAAGGTAGTATGGATGGATGGAAGGAAGGACGAAAGGAAAGGAATACTATTTCATTTTCTTCCTTTTCCTTCCTTCTTTGCCTCTTTCCTGCCTTTCTTGTCCACCAGACTACGCCACAGCAACGCATATACACATATACACACAAACATAACCACACACATATATACTGAAAGACATGCACACATAACACATATATACATGCACAAAAATATACACATGCACACATACATACACACATCTGTACTTACACACATCTACACATATACACGTATATACATATACAAACACACATATACATAAGAACACACACATACACAATATACATATACACGTATACACACAAACATAAGCACACACATATATACACGCACATATATACTGAAAGACATGTACACATTCACACATATATACATGCAAAGAAATATACACATGCACACAAACATCCCACAGCAACGCGTGGCCGGGTCAGCTAGTACAGTGTTTCCCAACCAGTGTGCTGGGGCACACTAGTGTGCCGTGAGCGATCATCAGGTGTGCCGTGGGAAATTGGAACCTCCAGGAGGGGAGGGGGGAGAGTCTAGTGTGTTGAAGTATAAAAACCCTAAGAAACCTACCTCGATAAAGGCACAAAATTACAAACACCCCCCTCCCCACCCGTTGTCTACTTGGTCTCTCCCTCTCCATGCATTGGGAAGGCCCGCCTCCCTTTCCCCAACTAGACACCTCCTCTTGCCTCCTGGGGGTTCTGTGTGGGAAGTTTGGCCCACTTCTATCATTGGTGGGGTTCAGAATGCTCTTTGATTGTAGGGGAACTATAAATCCCAGCAACTACAACTCCCAAATGTCAAGGTCTATTTCCCCTGAACTCCATCTGCGTTCACATTTGGGCATATTGAGTATTCATGCCAAGTTTGGTCCTGATCCAACATTGTTTGAGTCCACAGTTCTCTCTGGATATAGGTGAACTACAATTCCAAAACCCAAGGTCAATGCCCACCAAAAAAAACTCTTATAGTATTTTCTCTTGGTTATGGGAGTTCTGTGTGGGAAGTTTGTGTCTTTCTGCCATTCCTGCCAGGATATATCTATGTTGTGTTCATCGAAACAGGCCCAGGTTTCACACTGAGTGTATAAATACATTTAAAAACATATTAACTATATGTATTACTGTGTCAGAGTGTCATTTTGTGTCATTTTGGTTGGTGGTGTGCCCCAGGATTTGGTAAATGTAAAAAATGTGCCGCGGCTCAAAAAAGGTTGAAAAACACTGAGCTAGTAGATTTATAAACAAGGACCTTGGTCTCCCTCTCTGCTTCATTCAGAAGAATGCTGCACTCGCAGAGCTCAGGCGGTGTTGTAGTTCAGTGCCAATGTTGACTTTTGTGGAGAGGTGGCTGCCAAGTTAGTGGAAGTGGTCAACATTTTCTAACATTACACCATTAAGCTGTATTCCTGGCATTGCAGAGGGATTGGCTGGAGACGGCTTGAATTATAATTCCCAGCAGTCCTTTCCAACCAAGCCAATGACGAGACATGGTGGGTGTTCCAGTCCCACAATATCATTTCCACACCTGTTTTAACTGGAAATGCCCAGGCTTAAACCTGGGACCTTTTCAATGCAACGTGAATCCTTTATTCCAGAGATATTGCATTGGAGTGCTGTAGAGGAATACATAAGCACAGCCGCTCTGCTCCCCAACTTTTGTCTCAGAGTCTGATAGACGTAGCATGCACTTATGGGCCAACACAGAGTTTTCCTGTGTCCCATATATACTATTCTTGTGCAAAGCATCATATGTATCTGCCCCCTTTTTTGTTATTCTATTGGATGGCTAAAAAAAGAAACGCTTTGAACCTCATGGAAATTTGAGTGCTACTCAAGGTCAAAGGGCACACTTAGGAGAGATTTAGCAAAGCATCTGTGTCTCTTTAAAATGGCAACACGTTTTTCTGCAGTGGAACTTGTCTCTCCCTCTCTCGGCATTACTTTGCGAATGAAGATTCAGGAAGGACTCATCCCACGCTTTTTACAAGCGCGTTGATGACTAAAAAGGCCAATCTGAGATAGGCAAGTTCGGTTGCAGAAAGTACAGCAGAAAGTCTCCTTGGATGATGTTGTTTCCAAGTTGCAGTTCTTTCTGCGTTGCCGTTTCTCTTCGAGGCCCATTTGGCGTGTCTTCTCGAAAGAGGCCGCAGCATTGTGGATAGTGCGTCTCCATGCCTCCCCATGTGAGGCCAGGGTGGACCATTGTTGGTGATCAATCTGGCCGAGCCTGAGATGTTGTTTCAGGGAGTCCTTATATCTCTTTTTGGGGGCGCCTCTCTTGAGCTGACCCGTGGCAAGTTCACCATAGAGTAGTATCTTTGGGAGGCGGTGGTCCTCCATCCTAGAGACGTGCCCTGCCCAGCGCAGCTGTGTTCTCAATAGAATGGCCTCAATGCTGGTGATCCCTGCTTGCTCAAGGACAGCAACGTTCGTCACATAGTCAGTCCAGTGTATATTTAGGATTGTGTGAAGACAGCGCTGATGAAAGCATTCGAGGAGTCGTAGGTGTTGGCAATAGGTGACCCATGTTTCAGACCAATAGAGGAGAATAGATAGTATGATAGCTCTGTACACACTGATTTTGGTGCTTCTCCTCAGGTTCTTGTTGCTCCAGACTCTTTTGTGAAGCCTTCCGAATGCACTATATGCCTTTGATAACCTGTGATCTATTTCTTTGTCAATCTTGGCGTCTGAAGAGATGATGCTTCCCAGATAGGTGAACTGCTGAACGGACTTAAGCACAGATGTGCCTATGCTGACGTGGGGATGATGGTGTTCTTCCTGTAGTGCGGGCTAGTAGAGGACTTTCATTTTCTTCAGGCTGACTTCCAGCCCAAACAGCTCTGCAGCTGCTGCAAAGCAAGATGTTAGGCGCTGCAGGGCTGCTTCTGAATGGGCGACAAGGGCAGCACCGTCAGCAAAAAGCAGCTCACGGACTAGATAGTTTAGGAGAGTCTTAGTGCGAGCCCTCAGACGGCTTAAGTTGAACAAGCTACCATCAGTACGATAGCGTATATATATTTATGTAGCCAATACATAAAGTGTGTGTGTGTGCGTTTAGTTCTATGGTACCATGGCAGATCCACTGTGGAAGTACCCAAAGCCTTCTATGCATATGTCATGTTTGTCACTGTACTTTCCTTCCTTTTTCACTTGCTGTTGTTGTTGTTGTCGTCGTCTGCCTTCGATTTCCGACCAATGGCAACCTTATCACAGGCTCTTTTGGCCAGTTTTGTTCAGAAGGACATTTCCAATCATTACCTTCCTCTAAGGTTGAGAAAATACAACTTGCGCAGCGACTGCCAATTGGTTTCCTGAATCCAGGGCTCTAACTATTGGATTATGTATTACCGAAGGCTTTCATGGCTGGAATCACTGGGTTGCTTTGAGTTTTCTGGGCTATATGGCCATGTTCAGAGGATGCCTGCCATAGATGCAGGTGAAACGTCAGGAGAGAATGCTTCTGGAACATGGCCATACAGCCTGGAAAACTCAAAGCAACCTATTGCATTATGCGGACTCTTTTCTCACATATACCCAGTTGCGTATTTAAAACACTCTCCGCATGAACTCGGAGTGAAAAGTAAACAGTGGAGCCAATGGTTCATGAAAGCCAAGAGTAGCAGTGGACCCATAGTATCTCCATGCAAACCAAAATGTATACACAGAATAACTAAACAGTGACTCTATTCACAGCAGCTGTCGCCCGAACTATCTCTTTAGCTCTTCTATAGCATATAACCACTAGAGGGGGATGAGAAGCACTCTGCTCAAAAGTTGCGTACTTGTTTGCACTTTACAAAAAAAACGATTTTGGGGGAGAAAACTACACACATAACAAAATAGAATTCCTGTGTGATTGATTCAAGGCTGGTGGTGTATTATGACGATTTTCTTTGCTGGCAACCTTTATGTTTTTGTACCAGATCTCTGTTATTCCTTTATACCAGATCTCTCCCCAATTCTGTGGTTGTTGTTTTGTCACCGGATCTTTCATCTGCAGCCCCTGAACCTCTTTTGTATTCATGCCAATCTGAAGGCCGGTTCCATCTTCTATGTTGGGCCATCGTTATGAAGTTTCTTCTTCCGAGAAAGGGAAATCAAAACCATTTTTGCAGCCAACGTCCATGAACA
Source organism: Anolis apletophallus (assembly GCA_030556195.1). Classification (NCBI taxonomy): domain Eukaryota; kingdom Metazoa; phylum Chordata; class Lepidosauria; order Squamata; family Anolidae; genus Anolis; species Anolis apletophallus. The sequence goes on from JARBWK010000013.1 coordinate 39,679,004, forward strand.
AATGAGTGTCATTCCTGTCCCATTGTTACACGATTGAAATCAGTGTTTCCCAACCTTTTTTGAGCCACGGCACACTTTTTACATTTACAAAATCCTGGGGCACACCACCGACCAAAATGACACAAAATGACACTCTAACACAGTAATACATATAGTTAATATGTTTTTAAATGTATTTATACACTCAGTGTGAAACCTGGGCCTGTTTTGATGAACACAACATATGTATGACTATCTCTCACATATTTATACATGGCTATCATATCTTCTCTCAGCCTTTTCTTCTTCAGGCAAAACATGCCCAGCTCTTCAAGCCGCTCCTCATAGAGCTTGTTCACCAGACCTTTGAGAAATTTCACCCTGAGTGAAACTTACTTCTAGTTAACTATGGATGCCACGAAGCTGTTATAAACAGTTCCTTGTGGGTGGGGATGGGGTGGGGTGGGGGGACTCTCGAAAAATGCAGTAAAATAGTAAAAAAAAACATTTCCAAGCAGAGAGGCTCAATTTGTTTCTTGGAAACCTGTGAGGGGGCTGCTAGGAGGGGGGGAGGAGTGCCAATTTCCCATGGCACACCTGATGATCGCTCACGGCACACTAGTGTGCCACGGCACACTGGTTGAGAAACACTGATTTAAATATTGCTTTTAGCCACTGTCATCTTGCCAGAGCCCTGTTTCGCATACTGTGTCTGGTGCATATTATCTAGTTTCATTTTTTGTGGTTAAAAACACACTTTCCATGCTTTGAGAGATCAAATAATTGCTATTGTATTTCAAGTGAGGTACTAGATAACAAGGCAGTAGAACAGCAGAGAAATACACTTGGGGAATTGTGAATGTAAGAACATGATTGCAGTTCGTTTCCCCTCTACATCCTTCAGTGAGGCATGGGAAATATCAAGTCTCCACGGAAGAAGTGTTTCGAAAGTTGTTGTTGTTCTTATTGTGTTAATTTATGTCCCACCTTTCTCCTGATAACAGAACTCATTTACAACGACGCAGGTGAAAAGTAATAAAAAGTACTGTATATACTCGAGTATAAGTCTAGTTTTTCAGACCTTTTTTTAGGCTGAAAATGTCCTCCTTGGCTTATACTTGAGTCAAGGTTATTTATTATTCCAGTCTGTTATAAATCTATCTACCGGTATCTATGTATATAATAAAAGTCAGTGTTTGCGGCCGAGCGGTGGGAGGAATATGTGCCAGCGTTTCGACCGGCTGCCACTCCGGGATTATTTGCATAACTGGCTTTGACTGGCCAGCCTCAGAACTCCAACATTCTACGGCCCCAGACAGAGGGGATTGGTTGCCACTGAAATGGAATTTGCATAACTGCCTCCAAATGGCCAAGCACATTCAAACATTCTAAAGTGACTCAGAAGGAAAGGGAAAGGCCCACAGCACTGACAGATGAGGACCAAACTTGGCAAACAGGCGACCAATGGCCCACTTCACTACTTGGTGTGGTTTAGGGCAGGAGGGGCCACGAATGATGGGATTTGCAGTACCGCCAGCTGGACCAGGGCGGATCGGCACTGCTCGTCTTGTTAGATCTGACGGCAGCCTTCGATACTGTAGATCACGCTCTGTTAACCCACCGTTTAGCCGGCGCCGGGGTCGGGGGGACCGCCCTTAAATGGGTGGCCTCCTTCCTCCGGGGCCGGGGACAACGCGTGGAGGGGGCGGGGAGGTCTCCGGGAGATCCTCACTTGAATGTGGGTCCCCCAGGGGGCCATCCTCTCCCCCTTATTATTCAACGTGTATATGCGCCCCCCCTGGCCCAGCTGGCCCGCGACTTTGGTCTGGAGTGTTATCAGTATGCGGATGACACCCAGCTTCTGCTGAGAATGGACGGCAGGCCGGACACCGTACCCGATTGTTTCCATCAGTGCCTTGAAGCCGTGACTGGCTGGCTGCGGGCAAGCCGGCTGAAGGTGAACCCGTCGAAGACGGAGATCTTGTGGCCCGGCCGGCCTGGGGGGGTGGGTGCCGGTTGCCTACCCTGGACGGCGAACGGCTCAACCCGTCGCCTGTCGTTAAGAGCTTAGGTGTTCAGCTGGACCCCCTGCTGACCATGGAGACCCAGGTCTCTGCGGCCAGCAGGGCGTCATTCTTCCACCTACGTCAGGCTAGGCGACTGGCACCCTACCTCTCCAGGGATGATCTGGCCACGGTGATCCAAGCGACGGTCATCTCGAGATTAGACTACTGTAACGCCCTCTACGTTGGCCTTCCCTTGGTGACAGTTCGGAAACTCAAGCTGGTGCAGAATGCCGCAGCTCGCTTGCTGTCGGGAACGTCGGTAAGGGAGCATATTACGCCCATGGGACCGCCTTGCCCCATACGTACCCCCGAGATCACTACGTTCAGGGGAGTCTAATCTTCTCCTGGTTCCATCAGTCCGTACCTGCCACTTGTCCGCGACTAGGCAGAGGGCCTTCTCCGTGGCGGCTCCGGTACTCTGGAACTCTCTCCCAGACGATGTCCGTGCCGCCACGGAGCTTATTCCGTTCCGCAGGGCCTGTAAGACCGCCCTGTTCAAACTGGCCTTTGACTAGGCTGAATAAGCCAAATGTATTCATTTTTGACTAGTACCCGGACCCTAGAATGCCATGGCTTGACACAATTGTTTAAACTCGGGACCAATGTTGTATTTTATGTTGTTTTATGCTGTTTTATTGTACGGCGACATGAATGTACATGTCAGCCGGTTTTTATGATGTTATCCGCCCCGAGCCTGCTGGGAGGAGCGGAATACAAGAAGGAATAAATAAATAAATAAATAAATAAATAAATTCACTTCCCAAACAACACTAAAGCCCCTGTAAAACACAAACCAGGCCCAAAATTGACAGCAAGGCTTCTTTAACTTGATTTTCCTGACTAGGCCTCAGCTCATGGGATATTGTTAGGCTTCCTTAACTTGATTTTCCTGACTAGGTATTTGGGACTCGCAGTACCTTCACTAAGTTCCTGAGACCACTGCAAGCCACATAAACATCTAATAGGAACTAACCTTGACACACAATGCCTTCCTCAAATAACCCGGGCACCGCCGGGTCCTCAGCTAGTAGATAATAAAAGTATTATTATTACATTTATTATTTTACTCTATTTATTATTATTATTTTCCAATATATTACTCTATTATTATTGTTTTTATTACATTTCCATTATTTTACTCTATTATTACTGTTATTATTAAATTTCCATTATTTTACTGTATTATTATTACTATTACTATTATTACCTTTATTATTTTACTCTATTATTTATTGGAAGCACTTTTACATTGAAGAAGGTCAGAGTGGTTTAATCAGAGTCGGGCAGTCTTATCTTAAATTACAGTTTTATATAAATATTCAAAAATATTTAACCTACTGATGCCTCAATTTTATTTTATTGGTACCTATTTTTATTTTGAAATTGACCCATAGCTTCTGCATTTCCCACCCTCGGCTTATACTCGAGTCAATCAATTTTCTCGTTTTTGTGTGTGGTAAAATTAGGTGCCTCGGCTTATATTCGAGTCGGCTTATACTCGAGTATATACGGTAAAAGCAAAAGTATAAGATTTAAAAATAATTGTGAAATAGGTGATATTTGTTACATACAAATAATGCTTGTTTTTGGAGAGTGTTACTGTATGCAATTACTGGAGTATATTTTGGATTGATATTTGAGACCCTGTCACTTGTGAAATAGCAGACAGGAAAGTAGAATGGATCTTTTTAGGCTGTTCCACCACAGCTGTAGAATTCTACGGCAGTTGTCTGTCTGTCTATCTGTCTGTCTATTAGGGGTGTGCATAATTTAATTTTTAATTAATATTTCGGATCAAATTTGTGCATACGAATAGATATTAGAAACATGCAGGAAAGGTGGCAGGGAATTTAGACATTGAAACTCTCACCAATGATTTTAGTTAAGATTCTGTAATATTTGGGTGCCTCCCAAGCAGGGGCGGCCCGACCTAATTTGGGGGGGGGGTACGCGAAGAAATTTTGTCGCCCCCCCCCGCCGCCGCGTCACTCACCGCCGCCGCCACGCCCACACCGCCGCCACGCGTCACTCACCGCCGCCGCCACGCCCACACCGCCGCCCATCGCCGCGCGGCACACCTCCGCGGCACACCTTTCTGCCGGCGCGCAAATGTACGAGGACGCGCGAATGTACGAGGACGCGCACTCGCTCCCAAAGCGCCTGCCGCTTTGGAGCCAGCGCGCATGCGTTCAGTGCAGGTTTTGCGCATGCGCGCTGGCTCCAAGCGGCAGGCGCGCTTGGGAGCGAATGCGCATGCTCGTACATTCGCGTGCGCAGAACGTCTACAGGCGCTATAGCGCCTGTAGGTGCTTTCTGCGCACGCGAATGTACGAGGACGCGCACTCGCTCCCAAGCGTGCCTGCCACTTTGGAGCCGGCGCGCATGCGTGCAATGCAGGTTTTGCGCATGCGCGCTGGCACCAAAGCGGCAGGCGCGCTTGGGAGCGAGTGCGCATGCTGGTACATTCGCGCATGCGCAGAAACGTCTACAGGCGCTATAGCGCCTGTAGGTGCTTCTGCGCACGCGCAGACGGCAGCGCAGGGCAGTGCTGCGGCGGTGGGGCGCTGAGTCGCGCGGCGGCGCCCTCCAGCCGGTGGTGCCTCTCCCAGCCGATGGTGCTCTACGCGACCGCGTGGGTCGCGGAATCGCTGGGGCCATCCCTGCTCCCAAGGTCAGTTTAATTTTAGGTATAAGCATTAAGCAACTTTGATAAAGCCAAGAGAACATAAAGTGTTTTAAAAACCAATCCGGGGAAGGTGGCGCAGCTGGCCGGGTGTCAGCTGCATAAGAACTCTACTGACCGGAAGGTCATGAGTTCGAGGCCTGCCCGGGTCGAGGTGGGCTCTCGACCTATTGTGTAGCCTGTTGTCGACCTTTGCAACCCGAAAGGTCGACAACAGGCTACAATTAAGGTACCACTTAGTGGGGAGGCTAAATTTAACTGATTTACGAGGCCATAAAAAGATCTCCAGGAAACATGCTGAGGAATGAAGGAGTGCGACAGCTCCCCCTGGTGGCCAGGTGTTAAATTGCCTCTGTCTGTCTTGTGTGTTTGTGTGTCTAAATGTAATGTGTACATTGTAATCCGCCCTGAGTCCCCTGCGGGGTGAGAAGGGCGGAATGTAAATGAAGTAAATAAATAATATTAAATTAAATTATTGAATTTGCAAGGAGAACTAAAGTAAGTAAGTAATAGTTGAAGTTATGTGGTTGTGTGTCATAAAGGCAGACAGACATTCAAGGGAATTGCTGTTGTTGCATTTTGGAGGGATACATTGTTTTTGTTTAAACATTTAAAAATCCCCCAAAATGTGTAAATATGTGAATCTTTCTGAAACTTCTGGGGATTGATGTCCTGGTTATCTTGTGCATTGTATATAAAATTCAAGTAGATGGGTCATGCAGTTTTTTTAAAGTGTTGTTTGTAAAGACTTTGAGAATTCTCCAAAAATCCATTATAAGTGAAACGCTCTGAAATTTGGTGGGCTAACAGTTATAAATGAGTTCTATCATTGTCGCAAGTTTCACCCCAATAGCTTTAAAAATGAAAGAGATAGGAGTCCATGAAGCTTCCCCAATCACATTAATTTAATTTAATGTGCATTACTGTAACGAATTAGTAATGAAATTTCATTACTCTTGTTATAGTAACAAATTTTTCACAAATTATATTTTAGAAACACGTTAGAAACGAAGCACCAGCACCCACCAGTTTTGTAATGACATTTGAACCATTTTTATGGATTGCACATCCTATCTATCTATCTATCTATCTATCTATCTATCTATCTATCTATCTATCTATCTATCAATCATCTATCTATCTATCCACCTACCTACTATTTGTTAGAGTCATTAGAAGGTGTGTTTGGTAATTCTAAGTCACAGAGTAATGGGTTCACAAGTACTATAAACACACTGAGTCAAAAGACTTCGATATAAAAATATCTATTTCACATACATTTATAGTGCACAACACTATATATACTAGGCATGGTTTCGAACCCAAAAATGGCGATTCTAAAATCAAATGGGGGGTTGATTAGTAAAGGAAGACTTACAAAAAATTTCCAAAAATTTCTAAAATGTAACTTAATTACTAACGAATTCGTTAGTAGTTCGTATGCCAGCGCATGCGCATTCCAGATGGTTTTGGCCTACAACTCCCAGAAATCCTAACAGCTGGTAAATTGGCTGGGATTTCTGGGAGTTGTAGGCCCAAACTTGAATAAATCACACTGAATTCTAGATGGGACTTTCCAAATAGGAAGGAGGGAGCAAAGGAGGGAGGGAGGGAGCGGGTATTCTATTCTTGGAAGCAGCAAAAGAAAAGGAGGAGGAGCCCCCCTGGCTCCTCGCTGCCTCTCTCTCGCCCCGATCCCGAGGGAGCGAGGGCCCAAGTTTGCCCAGGCTGGTCATATACCTACATTCCATGCACATGCAATAATACAGCAGTAATAACAATGGGTATAAGAAGAGGTAAAATTCAAAGAAGTATTCTGACTGGTCCCTCCTCATGTGGTGCAAGCGGGCTCTTCTCTGTGAGCCCGGGAAAAGCCAGCGTTTTCTGCTTGGGTGCACACACATACATATTCTTTGGGGGATTTGCTGCAGAATCTTCTCTATGAGTCGGGATTCTGCAGCAAATCCCCCCAAGAATATGTATGTGTGTGCACCCAAGCAGAAAACGCTGGCTTTTCCGGGCTAATAGAGAAGAGCCCGTTTGCACCGCATGAGGCAGGGACCAGTCAGAATACTTCGGTTTGAATTTTACCTCTTGTTATTGTTATTACTGCTGTGTTATTGCATGTGCATGGAATGTAGTTATGACCAGTTGGATTACTTATAATATTAGGCACTTACAGTAGCATTCATTCTATTATACATTAGGTTGGTTTCTCACCCCAATACTCTTTGATGCTTTAGATCTGGCAGGCAGGAGAGGCAGGGAAGCCTGGAAAAAATGTAAACAGAGAGGTTTACTCAGAAGTAAATCCACAAAGGAGGGCACTTCATCCAAAGTGCCCTCCTTTGCAGATTTACTTCTGAGTAAACCTCTCTGTTTACATTTTTTCCAGGCTTCCCTGCCGAAAGAAGGAGCGAGTTTAGGGCTTGCCTTGCCATAATACTTATTGGCAAGGGAGGCGGGAGGGTGGTGAGAGAGAAGGAGGGTGCCCCCTTACGACCTAATAACGACACTTAAGAAAATCCTGGCCCCGAAGTTCTATAAAGAAGGTCCACTTCCTGGTTGGCGTTCAGGTGCGGAAATACTCGAAAGTAGCATTTCTTACGAATTTCTTACGAAACGAATCATTTTCATAACTTTTTTTCTCATGCCTAGTATATACCCTAGTGTTGTGCACTATATATGTATGTGAAATAGATATTTTTATATCGAAGTCTTTTGACTCAGTGTGTTTATAGTGTGACTCAGTGTGTTTATAGTGTTTGGTAATTCTGCATGACATCTGTGTTGGATCTGAAGTTCTATTGCATCCTTATTTCCCCCTTTATTTTATTGATATGCGTTATAATCATTGTGTGCTCTAATCCAGTGTTTCCCAACCACTGTGCCATAGCACACTAGTGTGCCGTGGCGATTACCTGGTGTGCCACTTGGGAAAACCTCTCTTCCCCCTTTCTTCCCCTCCTGCCGAACTCCTGCTGCTGCTGTTGTTTGCGGAAGGAGGAGGAAGGAGCGAGTAGCAGCGAAGAAGAAGGGGCTGGGCGCCGCCTCCTTTGGCCATTTTCATGTTGATGTGTACCAACTATTACTACATTTGGCATTGGCTGGACGTGATAGCCTTTCTAGTGACTGTGTAACAACTCTTCCTGTTCACCATTATACACGAAGGACTCGTCTAATGCCCACCAGGATTGATACAGGAGCATATATCTTGAAGGTGTAGCCTCATTATTGTTCCATGAGGTGTATTGATGCTTAAGAACAGTCTAGTGGACTGCTTTATATGGACACTATATGGACATTTTCTAAACACAGAGAGAGACTGACAGCTGTTGAGCAAGACCGTGTGTGTCTTTCTGCCATTCCTGCCAGGATATCTATGTTGTGTACATCGAAACAGGCCTATGTTACACACTGAGTGTATAAATACATTTAAAAACATATTCACTCTACGTATGACTGTGTTAGAGTGTAATTTTGTGTCATTTTGGTTGGTGGTGTGCTCCAGGATTTTGTAAATGTAAAAAAGTGTGCGCAGCTCAAAAAGGTTAGGAAACACTGCTTTAGTCATTATAATCA
>JARBWK010000013.1:39687413-39705262 GCA_030556195.1 Anolis apletophallus
TTTCTTATATCCTCTGAATCTGAGCCTTCTTTATGAATCATTACGATATCTGCCCCTTTCCAGGAGTCAGGTATTATTTTTTCGGTTAGTGCCCTATTCATAATCTCCCTTAGTATTGGTATTAATTCTTCTTGCATCGTTTTATAGAGACACGCCGTGAAGCCGTCGGGACCGGGTGCTTTGTCATTTTTTAAAGACTTGATTACTTTCTTTATTTCCTCTGTTGTTATCTCTTTATTTAGATCTGATCTTTGATCTTCCGTTATCTTATCCAATTTCAAAACATTCAGATATTGATTGATCTTGTCTTCTGTTACCGGAGTTTTGGAGTACAATTGGCTGTAGAAATTCTTAAATTCTTGTCTTATCTGACTTTCTTCTATGAGGACATTTCCCTGTTTTTTGATTCTTATGATCTGTTGGGATTGTTTCTTTTTTCGAATTCGTCTTGATAGCCATCTTCCAACTTTGTTAGCATTTTCAAATGAATATTGTTTTACAAATTTTAGTTGTTTAGCCAATTGTTCTGTCTCCAGGTTTTGTTTTTCTCTTCTCAGTCTCTCTAATTTCTTAGGAATTTTCTTATTCCCTGGATTATTTTTAAGTTGGTCCTCCAATAGTTTTAATTCTTTATTAATATATTCAAACTGCTGTCTTCTTACTTTGTTCCTCATTGCATTCTGCTGGATAAGGTGGCCACGCATCACCGCTTTATATGCATCCCAAACTACTTGGATTTTGGTGTCTTCATGTACATTTAATTCAAAATACTCAACAGTCTTTTCCTTGTTCTTCTTTATATCATCCGGTGTTTTCAGAAGGTTTTCATTTAATCTCCATTTCCTTGTTCCTCTCCTTTGGTTCATTGTCATCGTTATGGCTCCATGATCAGAGATATCTCTAGGATATATCCTGGTATCTTGTACCTTAGTCGTCAACGATTTGGTCATCCAGATCATGTCAATTCTCGACCAGCTACTGTGTCGATTAGAGTAGAATGTGTAATCTTTAACTGTGGGATTATGTATTCTCCAGACATCCTCGAGATCGTATTCATTCTTAAATTTAAGAAAATTGTCTGGTAAAGTTGAGGTGTCTTTTTTATTTGTCTTTTTTGTCTTTCTGGATTTATCCAAAGTCTTATCTAATACCCCATTGAAGTCACCAAGGATTATCATATGATCAACCACTTCATTTGACAACTTTTGTTTAAGAGTGGCTATAAATTTTTTCTTGGAGGCATTTGGAGCATATATATTACAAATCACAATTGACTCCATCCCTATCATTATTTTGGCTGCTACCATTCTGCCTTCGTCATCTCTAAACAAGAATTCTGATTTTAGTTTGTCTTCTATATACAAGACTACTCCTTTTTTCTTGTCTGGTGCCGAGGAATAATAAGTTTGTCCAAGATTCTTCTGGGTTAAGTGGGACACATGTTTTTGTTTAATATGCGTTTCTTGGAGTGCAATAATATTGTAATTTCCAGTCTTAATTTGGTTAAATATTCGTTTACGTTTATTTGGCGAGTTTAAGCCGTTCACATTGTTTGAATAACATTTCAATTGTTGCGTTAAACTAGACATTTAGGTCTCTATTAAATACATCTTCATCATCTAGTTCTAGCTCTTCTTCATCTCTTTCCTCTCCCTCTTCTTCTTCTATGTCTGGTGGGTCAGCTGCGGCTGCTCCCGCGGGGGCGGTACTTTGTGACTCAGGAGTATTCTCACGTTTCCTTTTGGGTTTTTTCTCTTTCTCCAAAGAGCTCAATGGTGTCCTTATTTTCCTTTCCTTTGCGCATTTTCTCTTTCCCTTTGTGTGTGTATCACCTCACTCTGTCCATGTTTACTCAGAAAGAGGAGCAGAACAATCCTAGTAGAAACTACAAAATTCCTATTTAGTATAGGATCTTGTTTTGCACACAAACCAAGATACAACACACTGTATTTTATTGCAGAATAGTCACATTTTTTGGACCTGGTCACCCAATATGGAGTCATTTTTTGAGATCTTCACCATCTGGTTGCATAAAACAATGTGCCTATTTCAGTGCTCATTCTAGGCTAAGGTTATGTATGAACAATACAGATATAAATGCAACACAGATTCAAGTACCACACTTTAAAATCTGGTTATACAGTAGAGCACCGAGAATGTGGCGCAGCTGGCTGGGTGTCAACTGCATAAGACAGTCTTTCTCAACCAGTGTGCCGTGGCACACTAGTGTGCCGTGACGGACCTCCTGCTGTGCCGCGAGAAAAGCTCTCTGCCCCCCTTCCTCCCCCCCCTCCTGCCGAACTCCTGCTGCTTGGGGAGGAGGAAGGGCCGGGCAGTGGCGAAGAAAAAGAAGGGACCAGGGCGCCGCCTCCTTCGGCCGTTTCCCCAGCCAGCCTCCAATCCGCCATGACTCCCACCATGACTCTCGCCCCTCGCTCGCTGAAGCCACGTGGAGGAGGAGCTCCGCCCACTGAAGCCCGTCCACCGCTTATGCTCCTCCTCTGTAGGATAGCTGAAGCTGGGGGGAGGGGGCGGGGCATGGCGTGGCCTGTAGGAGAGCTGAAGCTGGGGGGAGGGGGCGGGGCGGGGCATGGCACGGCCTGGCTCTGCCCCTCCCCGGCCGGCACTCCCAGCAGCTGCTCCAGCCTTGAGGGGACAGTGCCAAGCCAGCCTGGTGCTGGCTCTGGCACCGCTGGCTAGGCACTGCCCCCACAAGCCTGGAGCAGCTGCTGGGAGAGCTGAAGCCGGGAGTAGGGGTGGGGCATGGCGCAGCCTGGCTCCGCCCCCTCCCCGGCTTCGGCACTCCCAGCAGCTGTTCCCAGCAGGCCACCAACCCCCAGCCGTTCTTTACTGTGTTAGAGTGTCATTTTGGTTGGTGGTGTGCCCCCGGATTTTTTTAATGTTAAAAGTGTGCCGCGGCTCAAAAAAGGTTGGGAAACACTGGCATAAGATCTCTACTGACCAGAAGGTCATGAGTTTGAGGCCTGCCCGGGTCGGGGTGAGCTCTCGACCAATTTGTGTAGCTTGTTGTCAACCTTTGCAACCCGAAAGACAGTTGCATCTGTCCAGTAGGAAATTTAGGTACCACTTTGTGGGGAGGCTAAATTTAACTGATTTCTGGGATGTTAAATTGCCTCTATGTCTGTCTATATATGTTGTATGCCAATGGCGTTGAATGTTTGCCTGTATATGTGCATTGTGATCCGCCCTGAGTCCACTACGGGGTGAGAAGGGCGGAATATAAATAAATAAATAAATAAATAAATAGAGCCTCGCTTCTCTGACTTTCACTTATTTGACATTCCATCTTATCCGAAGCTTTTATCCGCTGACCCTCTTTTCCTCCAGCATTTCCCCTTCAATTAAAGGAGCGCTCCCCAACTCTTTCTCCATTCCCAATAAGTAAAAAAGGCAAAATGAGGAGGAGGAGGAGGAGAGAGGAAAAGGAAAAAAGGCAGGACCGGAAGTGGAAGCATCCTCCCTCCTTCCCTCTGTGATTTGCACACTCCTCTTCTGCATCTGGGCACTTCCTGCTGGACTGCTCTAGCCCCAAGGCATTGCTTTGCCTTAATAATAATAATAATAATAATAATAATAATACTTTATTTATACCCTGCCAAGGGGCTTACATGAGGCCAATGATAATAATAATAATAGCAATAATAATAATATTTATTTATACCCCACCACCATCTCCCCAAGGGGACTCGGGGCGGCTTACATGAGGCCAAGCTTAATGACATAATAATGACAACACACAGTAATAACAGACAGTTTAAAACCATTCTGGGTGGGCCAAATGTGAAATATTAAAATTTTAAAATAAATAACACTGGATGCAAACAGAGGTAGAATGTATGTAACAAGAAGGTTTTAAAGGATAATGTGGGGCAGATGACCCAACAGGTCATGAAAGTGCATATGAGGACATTTTGCAAGGAATTGATCAGCAGGGTGTTATTTGCTTTATTCAGGGAAGGCACATTGGAACAGCCACATTTTCAGGCTCCTAAAAACTGCCAAAGTGGGGGCTTGTCTAATATCCGTGGGGAGCGAGTTCCAGAGTCGGGGGGGCTACCACAAAGAAGACCCTCTCTCTCGTCCCCATCAAACGTGCCTGCGAAGGCAGCGGGAGTGAGAGTAGCGGCTGTCTAGCTAGATCAGGGCTGTCCAACTGGCGGCCCTGGGGCCGGATCCGGCCCCCCAGCCTGTTGGACATGGCCCCAGCTCGGCCCCCAGCTGCCATTTTTAAATTTTAAAAAATCTAATTTTTTTTTTTTAAAAAATGGCGGCCGGGGGGGGGGGGGAGGCGGGGCAGGGAGGAGGAAGAGAGCTAGCTCCTCCTCCCTGCACCGCCCCTCCGTCCCTCTCTCCGCACCGAAAGGAGGAGTAGGCGGTGCCAAGGGCAGCGCGTCACGCCAGGCCTGTGACGCTGTCCTTGGCGCCGCCTTCTGCCCTTTTTCGGTGGCTTTAGGAGGGGGGCGGGCCTGGGCTAGGGCGGGCGCGGGGCCCGGGGGTGGGGCCTGGGGGCGGGCCCGAGCGGCCCTCGAGGTCATCAGTGACCTCTATTCCGGCCCTGGACCCGGTAGAAGTTGGACAGCCCTGAGCTAGATGATCGAATAGATCGCCTGGGTTTGTATACAGAAATGTCGTCACGCAGGTAGGCGGGTCCCAAACCATTCAGGGCTTTTCTAGGTAAGAACCTGCACCTTGAATTGGGATCGGAAGATGAACGGCAGCCAATGGAGTTCCTTAAACGGGGGGTTGACCGCTCCCTGTAAGTCGCTCCAGTTAGCAATCTGGCTGCCGCCCGTTGGACCAATTGAAACTTCTGGGCCATCTTCAAGGGCAGCCCCACATAGAGTGCATTACAGTAATCCAATCTGGAGGTGACTAAGGCATGGACCACTGTGGCCGGATCCGACTTCACGAGGTACGGACACCGCTTGCGCACGAGTTTAATTGTGCGAAGGCCCTCCCAGCCGCTGCCGATGCCTGAGCTTCAAACGTTACCAATGAGTCTAGTAGGACACCCAAGCTGCGGACCTGTTGCTTCAGGGGGAGTGCAACCCCATCAAGCACAGGTTGCCACCCTATACCCCGATCTGGCTTACGATCAATCAGGAGGACCTCTATCTTGTCAGGATTAATCTTCAGCATCTTCATCTTCATCCAGACAGTCACAGCGGCCAGGCACTCGTCCAGTACCCAAGGGGCTTCCTTGGATTTAGGTGGAAAGGAGTAGTAGAGTTGGGTGTCATCAGCGTAGAGATGGCACCTGACTCCAATTCCCTGGATGACCTCTCCCAGTGGCCTTAACCCTTTGAGTCCCCATTGTTAGTATTCTAGGTGTCTAGCTCTGCATTGGACGGGTAACAATAGCAGACTTCGTATAACCAATATTTTTGTTTATCTGACATTCTGCCGGCCCGTTTATGTTGAATAAGCGAGACTACTGTATTGAGCTCTTGATCTTTTTTATTCTTTTATTGCAAGCTGCCTTGTGCATTCACAGGTCGGAAAAAAAATAATGCTTTCCTTTTTTTTGTAGGAATATTGGAAAAGTCTTTTGGCCCCAAACCCTTAATCTCTTTCAATGAAGCACTGCAGTATTTTCAAACAACAGATCTCTCCGACTGCAGGGTATGTATGTGCCAGCCAGGATTGCTTAGAGCAGTGTTTCTCAACCTGGGGGGTCGGGACCCCCAGGGGGGTCACGAGAGGGTTTCAGAGGGGTCACCAAAGACTATCAGAAAACATATATTTCTGATGGTCTTAGGAAGCTCTTTGGCAGAGAAGGTTGAAGATCTGTCCGCCTCTCTTTCTTTTTGGAAACAGACTGCAAATTTTCCCATCTAAAGCTCTCCTCTACTGTGATTGGCAGGCCTCCCTGCCAAGGGGAGGGCCGTTTCTGAGACTCCAAGTGGGGAGGGGAGAGCAGGCGTTCTTGGCGCATGGCAGCATGATGCACATGTGTGGGTAAGGGAGGGATGTGTGAGGTGGGATGGAGACTCATGCCAGCTAGTCCCTTCAAGGCATGAGGGTTCTGTGTAGGAAGTTTGACCCAATTCTATCATTGGTGGGGTGCAAGGGGCTCTTTGATTGTAGGTAAACTATAAATCCCAGTAACTACAATTCCCAAATGTCAAGATCTATTTTCCCCAAACTCCACCAGTGTTCACATTTGGGTATACTGAGGATTCGTGTCGGGTGTGGTCCAGATCCATCATTGTTGAGTCTATAGTGCTCTCTGGATGTAGGTGAACTACAACTCCGAAACTCAAGGTCAATGCCCACCAAAACCTTCCAGTATTTGCTGTTGGTCATGGGAGTTTTGCGTACCAAGTTTGGTTCAATTCAATTGTTGGTGAGTTCAGAATGCTCTTTGATTGTAGGTGAACTATAAATCCCAGCAACTACAATTTCCAATTGACAAAATCAACCCCCTACCTAAAAGAAATATACAGTTATGAAGTAGCAATGAAAATAATGTTATGGTTAGGGGTCTCCACAACATGAGGAACTGTATTAAGGGGTTGCAGCATTAGGCAGGTTGAGAAACACTGGCTTAGAGCAGTGTTTCCCAACCTTTTTTGAGCCCCGGCACACTTTTTACATTTGCAAAATCCTGGGGCACACCACCAACCAAAATGACACAAAATGACACTCTAACACAGTCATACATATAGTTAATATGTTTTTAAATGTATTTATGCACTCAGTGTGGAACCTGGGCCTGTTTCGATGAACACATCATAGATATCCTGGCAGGAATGGCAGAAAGACACAAACTTCCCTCATAGAACTCCCATAACCAAGAGAAAATGCTATAAGACTTTGGTGGGCATTGACCTTGAGTTTTGGAGTTGTAGTCCACCTATATCCAGCGAGCACTGTGCACTCAAACAATGTTGGATCAGGACCAAACTTGGCATGAATACTCAATATGCCCAAATATGAACGCAGATGGAGTTCAGAGGAAATAGACCTTGACATTTGAGAGTTGTAGTTGCTGGGATTTATAGTTCCCCTACAATCAAATAGCATTCTGAATCCCACCAATGATAGAACTGGGCCAAACTTCCCACACAGAACCCCCAGGAGGCAAGAGGAGGTCTCTACTTGGGGAAAGGGAGACGGGCCTTCCCAATGCATGGAGAGGGAGAGACCAAATAGACAACGGGTGGGGAGGGGGGTGTTTGTAATTTTGTGCCTTTATCGAGGTAGTTTTCTTAGGGTTTTGATACTTCAACACACTAGAATCCCCCCCCCCCCCCGGAGGTTCCAATTTCCCACGGCACACCTGATGATCACTCACGGCACACTAGTGTGCCCCGGCACACTGGTTGAGAAACACTGGCTTAGAGAGGCAGACTACTGAAATGTTTTAGGCATTGACCATGCTGACAGTTCTTGTTATGTCATGAGTATTCTTATTTGTATTTCATTTAGGCAGAGAGAGGTAGAACTACTGCAGCCAGTAGCTGAAATTGCCATGTTTTTACTCTAACGGGAAGTCCTCACCATCCCAGAGTGTCTATGTACGCATACTGTTTCCAGTGTATGCTAACGCAGATAATTCTGGTCCATCCAAACAGTGGTAGGAGGCAAGCCATCGCAAAATGCAGCAATTTTGTCCCATGAAATTTAAATATATTCACAATTCAGAAAATACTTTTCCCGCTGGCAATGTCTCACTTTGAACTTTGAATTATAGACCCTCCAATCTTTTCATGGAGTAGTTTGAGCACTGGACTCTGACTTTGGAGATCAGAATTGGAATCCACACTTGGCACTGGAAACCCATCGGCTGGCCATTGGCGGGTCAAAGACTCTCATCCTCAAGGGATGGCAATGACACCCTCCCTCCCCTGAAAAAATAAATAAAAATGTATTTTGGGAATCTGAGAATTTTGAGGGAACTAGAGGCTTTGAGGGATTTGAGGGCCATTTCACTAGTATGATAAGAAGTATAATTATTTTGTTTCCTGTGTAATTGTATAAGGCAGGGCTGCCCAGGAAGTCGATCGTGATTGACAAGTAGCTCGCAAGCCCATCTGAGGTAGATCGCAGCAGAATGGGGCACTGCGCGCGCACACCCCGCTCACGTGCACTCGCCGTCGCACGCGCTTTTGCTGCCGCCTTCCGCCCGCGTGGGGCTTTCTTCCGCCAAAGAGGCTTTAGTGGGTGGGCCCTGGCGCTCGTCTCTTGACACGGTGTGGTGACGTGACCACCTATTGGTTGCTCCTGGGGGGGGGGAGCAAGGCGAAGGTGCGCGCAGGGATAGGATGCGAGGCTGCGGGAGGGAGTGTGTGTGTGAGAGAGAGAGAAGGCCTCACCGGAGGAGGATGGTCCCCGCGGTGGGGCTGCAGCTGACGAGCGCACCCTCGATGCTGGTGAGTGAAGCCTGGACGGGGCCCCACCTTGCGCTCCGCCCTGTCTCTCTCTCACCTCGGCCCTCGGCGGTACTGGGGCCCCGTCCAGGCTTCACTCAACGGCGTCGAGGGCGCGCTCGTCAGCTGCAGCCCTACCGCGGGGGCCATCCTCCTCCGGCGAGGCCTTCTCTCTTTCTCTCTCTCACACACACACTCACTCGCTCCCTCCCGCAGCCTCACAGCCTATCCCTGCGCGCGCCTTCTCCTTGCTCCTGCCCCCCTCCCAGGAGCAACCAATGGGTCGTCACGTCACCACAATGTGTCAAGAGATGAGCGCCAGGGCCCGCCCACTAAAGCCTCATTGGCTGAAGAAGCCCCGCGCGGACGGAAGGTGGCGGCGGGAGATGCGGGCGGGCGGGAGAGCGCATGTGCCAGGTAGATCTTTGCAACTTGGGTGTTATAAAGGTAGCTCGCATGCTGAAACAGTGTGGGCACCCCTGGTATAATGGGTTAGTTGGCTCTGTTGTTTCCCCCCGGATGCTGCCAGAGGGTGCTATTCTCAAACACCTCTGTTCCTTTTACATATATTTATTCCAGACAAAGATCCAGCCAACACTTCAAAGAAGAGGACTGGCCGCTATTGCCCATTTCCTCTTTGGTCCGCCCCGCCTCTATCAACAACTGCAAAGCGAGAGGGACTTAGCCCTGGCAATAGCCCAGTGTGAGTATCTGATGTCATAGTAAAAGTCAAGCAGCCTACTCAGTTTGAATTCCATCTTGCTTAATATCACCCTACAGAGAACATTTGGTGAGATTTGAATTGTAGCTAGAACTTGGAATACAATATAATACTAGTCGTAATACAATATAATGATCTAATAATTATATATTTTATATTACATGTCATATTACCACTAATATTGCGGCATAATGGTATAGTACAATATAGAAATATGTAATAATAATATTGTGCTGCGCTAATAATATAATATATTGTATGTACATATAACTTGTACAGCTGCTTTGAGTCCCCTCGAGATGAGAAGGGCGGGATATAAACGGTGTGTGTAAATAAATAAATAAATAAATAAATAAATAGTGCTTTGGGCCACCACATTAAGAATGTGGCCAGTGAATCCTGGCTGATAATTCTGGAAGTTACAATCCAAAAAAGTAGACTTTGTGGGCTCTTTGCTTGAGCAGCTTTTTATTTGTTGGTTTGTTTGTCTATACCGCCCCTCTCAGTCTGAAGACGACTCGAGGCGGTGAACAAACGGCAGCAAGTGCCCACGGACAAAATACATCATAAATATGATAAAAACAGCCATATAAAAACTATACAAATTAACAGTGAAAACCATAAAATACAAATCTCAGCATCTAATTCTTAAAATCTGTTTCCGTTGCATCGACATAATATTCCATTGGTCTCGATTAATTAAAGTTCGTCTGCGAATGCCTGCTCGAGCAGCCAAGTCTTGACTTTCTTACGAAATGTCAGGAGGGAGGGGGCTGATCTGATGTCACTAGGAAGGGCGTTCCAAAGCCGAGGAGCCACCACTGAGAAGACCCTGTCTCTCGTCCCCGCCAGGCGCACCTGCGAAGCAGGCGGGACCGAAAGCAGGGCCTCTCCGGATGATCTTAAACATTATATGCCTTTCAAGCAGATCCAGTCCCTGACTATCTCTAAGTCGGGCTTGGAAAGACTTGTGTGAAACCTTGAAAACCTCTCACTGGTCAGGAATCTGACTCAGGGCTTGTCTAACCACACAAAAAGAACCATCGTCATTTTGTAGCTGCTGTCATCCTGACGCAAGATATTTGTGGCAAATTGCATGCCGTGCAATCCTTCGGTCCAAAAATGGACTCTTACCCCTACAGCTTGGCTAACGATCCAAACATCTCCAAGAGGTGGTATCATGTTGGTGTTGGTGAACCAAACTGATTGGTGGAAGGAGAATTGGGTCATGTGATCACTCTTCTCAGGAAGTGGCTCTGTCGGTTTGAATTTTAAATGTTTTCCCCCAACATAAGGGCACGTATGCAGAAATCACCACATTCCTGCTCAACTACAACCATTCTGAGTTGTGAAAAAAGGCAGACTATTCTCATATAGTTGGGAAGAAACTGGACGTTCATCTCCCATTCAGGGTGAAAAGAAGACCCAGGGCCAACTTAAAGGAACCACACAAAAATATCGATAATTTTGAAAATATTGCTGCACAGATTAGGACAAAGGGCCACAAGAGGATGGCAGAGAAGTGCTGGATGTTTTCCACCCATCTGTCCTGCAGCAGAGCTACAGAGAAATCTATGATCACAGCTGGTGGAGTGGCAATGGTACGGCCATCGTGCCTCTTTTCAAAGAGTTATGCAACATTCTCCAAAGAGCCAAGTCTTCAGTGCAACAGTGAAGCATCTCAGCTCACGCATGGCTCGGATGTCGGGCGGGTACACACAGACCTGAACCATATTAGGACTAAGAGTACTTTATCGCCAGGAACACGGGCCTGTACCCATTGTTCAATATGTTCCAACATAGCGGAAGAAAAGGAGATTTACAGCCCTTCAAAGAAAAGAACATTTAAAGTCAAATCCTTCGGTACCTGCAGTTCAAAAATGGTCGTGTACACTGTACAATGTGATTGTCTTATTATTTATGTAGGCCAGACAAAACGTGAATTGAAAACCCGATTTATTCAAATTGCAGGGATAAGAAATACCAACCTGCGTCTTTAAGGGTCAGAGTCTTAGAGAAGGTCTCTCCAAATAGCCAAGCAGACATCTCCACTCAACTAATCAAACTCGAAAACGAGTGGATAATCCGCCTCGACTGCGAATGGCCAAGAGGCCCTATTAGTATTAATTCGCTACTAATATAAATACCCTACACCCCCAGTATACTCACCTTTGGGTCACCCTACTGACGATTAGTAGGGTTATGTCTGGATCTTCACCATATATGGTATGTATTGCTGTCTCTTTAAAGGGCGATGTTAGCACTTATTTGTTTATACCGGATTTTCCATATTGTATATTGTTTTTATAGATTTAATGGACGCCTGTAAAGATGTTACTTGAGCCTTGAAAAAGGACCTCAGAAATGGTTTTTCGTGGCCACCCAAAAAGGGAACATTCGTTTACCATCGGCTTGGAGTTTACATCGAATTTACGGAAGGGAGACGCTTCCATTTCACTCTCCCGCGTCCTGGGGATTCTCCCCGGTTTGGAATATTTATTCCTCTACCAACACATAGGCTGTGCATCAGACTTTGTTTCTCTTGCTACGGGACACTCACCCACCTTCAGGAACTTTTCTATTTGGACCTTATACTTGGAATGATCTTCATTATTGACATTTATATTTGACGGGCTTTCCAAGATTGTTCCCCTGGACTGTGGATGTATACAAACTTGAGCTTCCCTAACCAATGTGTGGAAGATGGAAAAATGCCTGTTTGCTGACGGCGGAGACCTGGGCTGCCATCGACAGCAAGGGGTCCAAAATGACACCTAGGCTTTTCACGGTGGCCGATGGAGCAAGACGCTCACCGTCAAGGGTAGGCAACGGTCGCTCCACTCCCACAGGGCGGCCAGGCCACAGGATCTCCGTCTTCGCCAGGTTCACCCTCAGCCTGCTAGCACGCAGCCATCCAGTCACAGATACAAGGCATAGAGTGAAATTTATCAGGTACCGAAACTGCCCAAACGCAGAAGGAGGTGGGTGTCATCAGCGTACTGATAACACTCCAGTCCGAAACTCCGTACCAGCTGAGCGAGCGGTCGAACATACATGTTAAATAAAAGAGGGGAAAGGATAGCCTCTTGAGGTACCCCACAATAGAGGGGGCATCTCTCGGAGACTTGTCCCATCCACTCCACTCGCTGCCCCCGGTTCTGGAGAAATGAGCTGAACCAATTAAGGGCCAACCACGGACTCCGGACGTGGTGGGAATGGATGGTAATTGCCTGGGTGCTTAATGTTTGCTTTTGTATATAATTTTTGGGTGATGCCTTCTCCCAGGACCTCAAGGAAATGGCAGTTGCCTTGTACCCTATGGATCCTGATACTCTTTCATAGCACGGGCCCAAGGATCCCACAGATTCATCTGGAAGAAGACGCATCCTTACGTATTTATCCATCACAGGAAATGCTTCGCCCTCAAGTGAAGCAGCCTATGAAGCAGCAGCAGAGTCCAGCTGCAAGTTGCTGTGGAGTTAGGAGGAGACAAGCAAGGTAGGTCCCCTGATTTAAATGATAACATATATGCATATGTGTACATTTGACGTATTTGGTTCATATTTTGATAGGAAATGCATTTAAACGCTTATCCTCTGCCTATGTTCCAAGCAATTCACAATAAAGTTGCATTAATAGTACAGTAGAATCTCGCTTATCCAACCTTCGCTCATGCAACGTTCTGTATTATCCAATGCAGTCCACCTCCTGTCTGGAGCCACAGCTGTTTCAATACATTGCGATGTTTTGGAGCTAAATTCGTAAATACAGTAATTACTACATAACATTACTGTATATTGAACTGCTTTTTCTGTCAATTTGTTGTAAAACATGATGTTTTGATGATTAATTTGTAAAATCATAACGTAAATTTATGTTTAACTAGCTTGGGGACCCGGCGGTGCCCGGGTTATTTGAGGAAGGCATTGTGTGCCAAGGTTGATTCCTATTTGATGTTTATGTGGCTTGCAGTGGTATCAGGAACTTAGTGAAGGTACTGCAAGTCCCATTGGCTATGGTCCATCCCCCTCCAAACAGCACCAGGATGTAGAGTGGGTCATGGGGGCTCTGTATTGTATTTTGCAATTGTGGCATTGGGTGATGGTTGCGTTGTGAAGTGGGCCATTGGGCCCCTGTTTGCCTAGTTTGGTCCTGATCCATCACTGCTGTTGGCCGCAGTGCCTGCCTGCCTGAGGCTTTTCCTTTTTCCTCTGAGTCACCTTAGATTGTTGGAATGTGGATGGCCAATCGGAGTCCTTTATGCAAATACCATTTTAGTTGCAACCAATCCCCTCTGTCTTGGGCCGTTTGGGCCTGGTCTGTGATTTACAGTGTTGTTTGGGAAGTGAATGAGGTGTAGGTACTGCAAATCCCATAATTCGTGGCCCATCCTGCCCTAAACCTCACCAGGTTGTGAAGTGGGCCATTGGGCGACTGTTTAGCAAGTTTGGTCCTGATCCGTCATTGCTGTGGGCCGCAGTGGCTGACTGCCTGAGGCCTTTCCTTTTCCCTTTGAGTCACCTTAGAATATTGGAATGTGGATGGCCAATAGTAGTCCTTTATGCAAATACCATTGTAGTGGCAACCAATCCCCTCTGTCTGGGGCCGTAGAATGTTGGATTTCTGAGGCTGGCCAATCAGAGCCCTTTATGCAAATAATCCCACAGTGGCAACCAATCGAAAAGCTGCCACATATTCCTGAGCACCTCCCGCCCTCCGCACCTCCCGACGCAAAAATTCTCTTTTATTATATACATAGATAGACAGATTTGAACCGGCAGTCCTGCTGCCACAAGTTATATGATGTCATGTTAATAACTTGATGGTTTTTTTAAATATGGAAATGAGGGATAGGGAGAAAATGTTGGTAGATTTGGGAGGGAAACCAACCTGTAATGACATGATGTCATATTAATAACCTCATGTGGAGATGGGGAGAAAACAAGGAGGTAATTTCAGAGATTCGGGATGGAAACTCAGCCCCCTTCTACACTGCCAGGTAATCCAGATTATCAAAAATACACATCATCTGACTTGACTTGATTACCCTAAGCCCCTTCCACATAGCTGCACAACGTTCATATTAAACTGGATTATATGTCAGTGTGGACTCAGGGCCCTTCCACACAGCCCTATATCTCAGAATATCAAGGTAGATGACCTACAGGTCCTTCTCAAAAAATTAGCATATTTGGTCGGATGGAATA
This sequence comes from Anolis apletophallus, assembly GCA_030556195.1. NCBI lineage: Eukaryota > Metazoa > Chordata > Lepidosauria > Squamata > Anolidae > Anolis > Anolis apletophallus. Next base: position 39,701,735 of record JARBWK010000013.1, read on the forward strand.
TGCTAATTTTTTGAGATATGTATGCCAAAATCATCAGTATTAAAACAAAAAAAGACCTGAAATATTTCAGTTGGTGTGCAATGAATCGAAAATATATGAAAGTTTAATTTTTATCATGACATTATGGAAAATAATGAACTTTAGCACTATATGCTAATTTTTTGAGAAGGACCTGTACAACAGGGGTAGGGAACATATGGCTCAGGAGCCAGGTGGGTCTCTTTTCATGATTGCATCTGGCTCTCCAGAGCACCCAGGGCCTCGGTTTCCCAGCATGCAGCAGGAGGAGTGACGCAAATGTGCCCCTTCACCCTTCTCCTTCTTCCTTTTCCCTCCCTCTCTCCCCTTCCTTTTTCCTCCCATCTCTCTCTTCCTTCCTTCCTTCTTTCCTTCCTTCCTCTTCCTTCCTTTCTTTCTCCCCTTCACCCTTTCCTTCTCCTTCTCTTCTTTTTCCCTCCCCCTCCCTCTTCCTTCCTCTTTTATTCTTTTCCCCCAAGTCTTCCTTTCCTTTTCCTTCCTTTCTTTTCACTTCCCTCTCCTTCTTTTTCTTCTTTTCCCTTCATTATTTTACTTTTTCCTCTCTCCCTTTCCTTTCCTCCCTTCCCATTTCCTTCTTTCTTTTCCCCTCCTTGTCTCTCTCCTGCTTTTCTTTTCTTCCTTTTCCATAGTTCGTTCTTCTTTTCTTTCTTCTTCTCCCCTTCTTTCTTTCTTTCTTTCTTTCCCCCTTCCTTCCTTCTTTCCTTCCTTCCGTCTTCTCTTCCTTCCCAGAGTCCTGAGCATGCCTTTTGCAGAGCCAGGTCTGAAGTGTCCCGTCATTCTGCCGAGGGAATCCTTTTCTCATCGTATGTAGGTATAGACTCACATTTAGTTGAATTCAGTCTTAAAATAGATTATATAGATTATATGACTCTCACTGAAATAAGTTTCCAAATATTTTGCTTTTATTTATTTATTTCGGGATTTTACCCCGCTCTTCTCAACCCCCAAGGGGGGACTCAGAGCGGCTTACAGTACGGCACAATTCGATGCCCACATAATAACAATATACACCCCAAAACCCTTCAACAATTAAAATACATTAAAAATACCTTAAAACACAACTACATTAGCACCATACACATTCACTCTGGATTAAAACAATGTTCAGTCCATAAAAACATTGGCCATAATCACCCACTTTCATTAAAAACCAATCTAAAATGCTGCCTTGTGCTGGTGTACGAATGCCTGGTCCCACAGCCAGGATTTTACTTTTTTCCTGAAGGCCAGGAGGGATGTGGTGGATCGTACATCAATAGGAAGCGCATTCCACAGGCGAGGAGCCACCACCGAGAAGGCCCTATCCCTCGTCCCCACCAGCCTCATCTGAGACGTAGGCGGGAGCGAGAGCAGGGCCTCTTTGAATCAAAAAGGTTCCTGACCCCTGACCTAGAGTTGGATTATCTAAGTCCACACTGCCATACATTCAAGTTCAAAGCAGACAATGTGGGTTTTATGCAGCTGTGTAGAAAGGGTCTCAAAGTAACCTAATGTCATATAACTTATAACTTAATAACATATAGCTTGTGGGGTTGGTTTTTTTTTAAAAACAGTTTTATGCGCACCAGTTATGTTTTGAGCATTCTGCTTAATTTGTATTGATATTTCTTGTGCTGGCACAGTTTGGTTTCCGGCTGCTCCAGGGTGTTACATTTTCTGTATTCTGTTATTGTCTGTAATGGGCAAATGTGTGCCCCTGCCCATAACTGTCCTGTTCGAGTTGGTACTTGTAAAGTTTTAATAAAGAATAACAACACCCACAGCAGTTGTATGGCAAGGGTTTTTTTTTGTTATAGTGTGCAAGTAGAAGGAAGAAAAAACCCAACCCAATGACACAGCTAGCCCCAATGGGAAAGTAACAGTTAATGCAAATATCTGAATACATGCCACAAACACCCCGTTTAAGAAAGGTGGACTACAATGATAATATCTGAATATGAATAAGAAGAAAAAAGGCACGGGAGTGGAAGGAATAAAATGATAAACGGTGTCCGTATCTGCGTATCGTGTGAAATACCATTTGCATTACAGCCATAAAATGGCCACATCCGGAGCATTTCCAGAGAAGATAACGGTGAGGTCGAGGAATCAACTCCACCGCAAGAATCGTCTCCACAGAAATGTCAATGGAAGTAGACTGGCCAGTTTTGTACTGGCGGATGGCAAATGCAATAGTCAAATGCCAGAAGTCAAGGGACAGTAGTATAGCAGCCCTTTGGTCTACAAGAATGACCCTGCTCATGATGATGTCTCTCTTCTTGGACTTCTAGGCATATTTTTGAAGAAAATAGAGCAATGATTTATGAAGCTGCGAAGCCACTGTTCATTTGACCACACCAACATGGCAAATTGGTTCCATCAATCCTTACTGGTCCACCCACCAATGACGAATCTGCCCTGCTCCTTGATGAATCTTCGTGGCAATGGGTAGCATGCCCGGAATTAGTGCAGGGACCCCAACAAAGATTTTATTTTATTTCTTCTGCCTCACAAGCATTGCATAAATAACTGTAAAATTTGGCAATTTAGCCATGGCAGTCCACGCTCTGGTTACATCCCGTATAGACTACTGCAACGCTCCCTACGTGGGGTTGCCTTTGAAGACTGTTCAGAAGCTCCAAATGGTTTAAAGGGCAGCAGCCAGGTTGTTAACAGGAGCATTCAACTCCACTGTTGCACCAGCTCCACTGGCTGCCAGCCTGCTACCGAGCACAATTTAAAGTGCTGGCCTTGGCCTAAAAAGCCTTAAACAGTTCTGGTCCTACCTATCTGTCCGAACGTATCTCTCCTTGCAAACCATCTAGAACAGGGGTAGGGAACCTGTGGCTCGGGAGCCAGATGTGGCTCTTTTCATGATTGCACCTGGCTCTCCAGAGCAGCCTGGGTCTCAGTTTCCCAGCATGCAGCGGGGAGGAGTGACGCAAATGCGCCATGACTGCCGCTTCCGTGCCGCCATCGCTGCCTCTTCCTTATCCCCCGCTGCTCTCAGGGCCCTGCGCCCTGTTCGCCGGGGATGGCTGAGCCCGGTGGCGGTGACACCTCGTCCTCGTCTTTCTCTTCGTCCTCCGCCACATGCTTTGGGGGAGGCAGCGGAGGCGGGCCTGGCCCTGGCGCTGCGGACCCGCCAGCTCATCGCCATTTGATGCCTTCCGGAGGGACAGCCTCGACAACTTCGACATCCTTCCTTCCTTCCTTCCTTTCTTTTTCCCTCTCTATTTCTTTCTTTCATTCTTTCTTCCTCCCTGCTCCTTCCTTCCTTCCTTCCTTCCTTCCTTCCTTTCCCCCTTCCTTCCTTCCGTCCTCTCTTCCTTCCCAGAGTCCTGAGCATGCCTTTTGCAGAGCCAGGTTTTAAGTGTCCCGTCATTCTGCCGGGGAATCCTTTTTTCATAGTATGTACGTATAGACTCACATTTAGTTGAATTCAGTCTTAAAATATATTATATATATTATATGGCTCTCACTGAAATAAATTTCCAAATATTTTGCTTT